>JAWNNV010001069.1:0-26898 GCA_035044485.1 Scaptomyza reducta
ACTTACAATTACCGTTGCTCGCAGGCAACAACAGATTACGACTACAAAACGGGACTGCAAGACAAGCTGCAGTGTACATAGGCAAATACAGTTATTTCCAACACCATTGAAAACTTGTTCAGTTTTTAAAAAATTATAGGTTCGGAAAGTTTTGAAAAAAGTGATAGGTTTGGAAAGTTTTGACATGAATTACAGAAGAAAAAAAATATTTCCTTTTGAAAATTTGTTCAGTTTTGAAAATGTTATAGATTCGGAAAGTTTTGACAAAAATTTCATAAATAATAAAAAACATTTCCAACTATGAATGCAGTATTATTATTGAGTTCGAGCCACAACTAACCTTCCTTTTGAAATTCGGAAAGTTTTGACAAAGTTATATGTTCGGAAACTTTTGTCATGAATTTTGGAAAAAAAAATGTCCAACTTTGAATGCAGTATTATTATTTCGATCGAGCCACGACTAAAACGCCTTTCGTTTTGAAAATTTGTTCAGTTTTTGAAAAGTTATAGGTTTGGAAATTTTTGAAAAAAGTGATAGGTTTGGAAAGTTTTGACATGAATTACAGAAGAAAAAAAATATTTCCTACTATGAATGCAGTATTATTATTGAGATTGAGCCACTACTAACACGCCTTTCCCTTTGAAAATTTGTTCAGTTTTGACAAAGTTATAGGTTCGGAAAGTTTTGAAAAAAGTTATAAGTTTGGGAAGTGTTGACATAAATTTCGAAAAAAAATAAATACATTTTCAACTTAGAATGCAGTAATATTATTGAGATTTAGCCACGACTAAAACGTGTTTCCCTTTAAATATTTGGTCAGTTTTTAAAAATTTATAGGTTCGGAAAGTTTTGAAAAAAGTTATAGGTTTGGAAAGTTTTGACAAAGTTATATGTTCGGATAGTTTTGACATGAATTTCGGAAAACAAAACATTTCCTTTTGAAAATTTGTTCAGTTTTGAAAATTTTATAGGTTCGGAAAGTTTTGATAAAAATTTCATAAAAAATAAAAAACATTTCCAACTATGAATGCAGTATTATTATTGAGATTTAGCCACGACTAACCCGCCTTTCCTTTTAAAATTCGGAAAGTTTTGACAAAGTTATATGTTCGGAAAGTTTTGACATGATTTTCAGAAAAAAAAACATTTCCTACTATGAATGCAGTATTATTATTGAGATCGAGCCACTACTAACACGACTTTCCCTTTGAAAATTTGTTCAGTTTTGACAAAGTTATAGGTTCGAAAAGTTTTGAAAAAAGTCATAAGTTTGGGAAGTTTTGACATAAATTTCGAAAAAAAAATAAATACATTTTCAACTATGAATGCAGTGTTATTATTGAGATTTATCCACGTCTAACACGCCTTTCCTTTTTACACCCTGAAAAGGGAATAATGGTTTTGTGCAAAAGTTTGTAACAGGCAGAAGGAAGCATCTCCGACACCATAAAGTATATATATTCTTGATCAGCATCAACAGCCGAGTCGATATAGCCATGTCCGTCTGTCCGTCCGTCCGTCTGTCCGTCTGTCCGTCCGTCCGTCTGTCCGTCTGTCCGTCCGTATGTATGAACGCGTCGATCTCAGAGACTATAAGAGCTAGAGACTCCAGATTTGGTATATAAGCTCGCCTAATCCCTAGGCAGTACAAGTTTGTTTTAGATTTTCGATAACTCTTCCCGTTTCCGATATACACATGTAATCGATAACAACAAAATCTTCAATTTTTGATGCAGTTTGAAAGATTAGACTAAATAAAGACAATATAAGAAAATTTTATTGAAATCGGCTGTGAAACACTGGAGATATGGAGTATTGAAATTAAGAAGGTGTGCCCTATACGCGTATACATACAAAAACTCACACATACTTGCAAGCACTGACTGTATGCGTAAATTATAGGGTTAAGGGTATAGTCTAGTCGGGATTTCTCGACTAGAGCCTTCTTACTTGTTTAAATTTGTTCAGTTTCTAAAAAGTTATAGATTCGGAAAGTTTTGAAAACAGTTATAGGTTTTGAAAGTTTTGACATAAATTTCGAAAAAAAAACATTTCCAAATATGAATGCAGTATTATTATTGAGATCGAGCCACAACTAATCCGCCTTTCCTTTTGAAATTCGGAAAGTTTTGACAAAGTTATATATTCGGAAAATTTGACATGAATTTCGGAAAAAAAAACATTTCCAACTATGAATGCGGTATTATTATAGAGATCGAGCCACGACTAAAACGCCTTTCATTTTGAAAATTTGTTCAGTTTTGACAAAGTTATAGGTTCGGAAAGTTTTGAAAAAAGTTATAAGTTTGGGAAGTTTTGACATAAATTTGAAAAAAAAATATATACATTTTCAACTATGAATGCTGTATTATTATTGAGATTTAGCCACGACTAAAACGCCTTTCCTTTTGAAAATTTGTTCAGTTTTGACAAAGTTATAGGTTCGGAAAGTTTTGAAAAAAGTTATAAGTTTGGAAAGTTTTGACAAAGTTATATGTTCGGAAAGTTTTGACATGAATTTCGGAAAAAAAAAACATTTCCAACTAATAACGCAGTATTATTATTGAGATCGAGCCACTACTAACACGCCTTATATGTTCGGAAAGTTTTGACATGAATTTCGGAAAAAAAAACATTTCCAACTATGAATGCAGTATTATTATTGAGATTTAGTTACAGACAAAATCGCCTTTCCTTTTAAATATTTGTTCAGTTTTGACAAAGTTCTAGGTTTGGAAAGTTTTGAAAAAAGTTATGAGTTTGGGAAGTTTTGAAATAAATTTCGAAAAAAAAATAAATACATTTTCAACTATCAATGCAGTATTATTATTTGGATTTAGCCACTACTAACACGACTTTCCTTTGAAAATTTGTTTAGTTTTTAAAAAGTTATAGGTTTGGAAAATTTTGAAAAAAGTTATGGGTTTGGAAAGTTTTGACAAAGTAATATGTCTGGAAAGTTTTGACAATAATTTCAGAAAAAAAAACATTTCATACTATGAATGCAGTATTATTATTGAGATTTAGCCACGACTAAAACGCCTTTCCTTTTGAAAATTTGTTCAGTTTTTAAAAAGTTATAGGTTTGGAAAGTTTTGAAAAAAGTTATGGGTTCGGAAAGTTTTGACATGAATTTCAGAAGAAAAAAAACATCTCCAACTATGAATGCAGTATTATTATTGAGATCGAGACACGACTAAAACGCCTTTCCTTTTCAAAGTCATAGGTTCAGAAAGTTTTGACAAAGTTATAGGTTCGGAAAGTTTTGACATGAATTTCAGAAGAAAAAAAACATCTCCAACTATGAATGCAGTATTATTATTGAGATCGAACCACGACTTACACGCATTTCCTTTTGAAATTCGGAAAGATTTGACAAAGTTATATGTTCGGAAAATTTTGACAAAGTTATATATTCGGAAAGTTTTGAAAACAGTTGTAGGTGTGGAAAGTTATGACATAAATTTCGAACAAAAAAACATTTCCAACTATGAATACAGTATTATTATTAAGAGCGAGCCACGACTAACACGTCTTTCCTATTTAAATTCGGAAAGTTTTGATAAAGTTATAGGTTCGGAAAGTTTTGACAAAAATTTAAAAACAAAAACAAAAAACATTTCCAACTATGAATGCAGTATTATTATTGAGATTGAGCCAAAACTAAAATCGGTTCAGTTTTGGCAAAGTTATAGGTTCGGAAAGTTTTGACATGAATTTAAAAAAAATAAATAAATTGTCAACAATGAATGCAGTATTATTATTGAGATCGATCTACTACTAACACGCCTTTCCTTTTGAAATTCGGAAAGTTTTGACAAAGTTATAGGTTCGGAAATTTTTGACATGAATTTCGAAAAAAAAATATATTTCGAACTATAAATGCAGTATTATTATTAACATCGAGCAACTGCTAAAACGCATTTCTTATGAAAATAGGTTCAGCTTTGACAAAGTTATTGGTTCGGAAAGTTTTGACATGAATCAATGAGAATGTAATACAGATAGAGATACAGAAGACTACCCCTCTTTTTAACAGAAGGGAATAAACTTGTGGTTAAGCTCGTGGGGAAAATTTCCCTGTCTGCTCGTTGTGAAGTGGTCGGCCATTATTCTTTTTCGCTTTTGTTTTGATCGCGAAGAGTGCGATGCATGAGATAACGATTAGGTGTTGCCTTACTTCATTCCTCTTGTTGTTGTCGCAGAACTTGAGTTCCCGATTTTCGACTTTTAGTTCAATCTGTTTGTCAATGCCTTAGATATGAGTAGTATGGGAGGGTAGTATAGACTTTATAATAACTTTGTGCAATTGTATGGCCAAACGTGAGATACTTAAATATGACTTCCATCATATATTCGCATGTATATGTTGGGATTTAGGTATATCATTAATGATTATTAAGCATGTTTAAAATGACTAAATACCAAATTAACACTAACCATAAAATTAACGCATTTTCCATTCAAATACTTTACATTAATTGTCCTGGTATTAAGTTAATATTTATTAATAATTTCATTGAGCTGCATTGCATTTTTTAATAAAGGTTGTGCAGCTTGTGCTTTCCAGCAACGTTGTTGTTTGCCGTGCTTCGTTTTGCCAATTTCCGTTAGAATCGTTCACATGCATACACACAAAGTCGGACGAATTCAAATATTGGGGCAGGCCCAGAACTATAACCAAACAAGACATAAAGAAGAATCTTCGAGATTAGCTTAACCATAGATGAAGCGATAGAGCCACACACATGCATACACAGAATGACGGGGCCTAGGCCATCTGCAGCAGGCCATTTGCAGACTTTAGATTTATTTATAATTTATTTATTTAAAATTTTACATTCTCAAGAATTTAATTAAAAATTAAAATTTAAATAATTTATTTTTATTGTTTTCATTTTTTACTTCAACAGAAAAAAAATATTAACTTGTATCTAAGTACAATTTCAGCACACAGAAGTCACACAATGATAATTTCATTGTAAGTCTGAATAACTGTAAGAGTTCATGCTTCGACAGTGCCGAATATATACAAGAAACAATCGGCAAGCAAATCAAGTTCATACATTGAGACAGGTTCGGAAGTATAAGCAAAGAAGCGATTATCAAAGCAAAAGCGAAGAAGTGATATAGAGCGCGCTCGTTACTTTGAGACAATGAGAATGGAAGATAGCGATAAACGAGCACAAAGAAGAAGGGGGGAGATGAGCTTAACCACAGGGCTGGGACTTTTTTTTTAACAGTGCAGGGGTACTCTTGTTTCCACTCTATCTGTATTACATTCTCATTGACATGAATTTCAGAAATAAAAACATTTCCAACTATGAATGCAGTATTATTATTGAGATCGAGCCACGACTAAAACGCCTTTTTCTTTTGAAAATTTGTTCAGTTTTGACAAAGTTATAGGTTCGGAAAGTTTTGAAAACAGTTATAGGTTGGAAAGTTTTGACATAAATTTCACAAAAAAAAAAAAACATTTTCAACTCTGAATGCTACTGCGAGCCACGACTAACACGCCTTTCCTTTTGAAAATCGTTTCAGTTTTGACAAAGTTATAGGTTCGGAAAGTTTTGACAATGTTATAGGCTCGGAAAGTTTTGACATGAAATTCGGAAAATAAAACATTTTCAACTATGAATGCCGTATTATTATTGAGATCGAGCCACGACTACCAGGCCTTTTTGACAAAGTTATAGGTTTGGAAAGTTTTGACAAAAATTTCATAAAAAAAAAACATTTCCAACTATGAATGCAGTATTATTATTGAGATCGAACCAAGACTACCAGGCCTTTTTGACAAAGTTATAGGTTTGGAAAGTTTTACTATGAATTTCGAAAAAAAAAATTAATTCGAACTATTAATAAAGTATTATTATTGAGATCGAGCCACGACGAACTAGCCTTTTGAAAATCGGTTCAGTTTTGTCAAAGTTATAAGTTCGGAAAGTTTTGACAAAAATGTAATAACAAATAAAGAATATTTCCAACTATGAATGCTGTATTATTATTGAGATCGACCCACGCCTAACACGCCTTTCCTTTTGCAAATCGGTTCAGTTTTGGCAAAGTTATAGGTTCGGAAAGTTTTGACAAAATTTTCATAAAAAATAAAAAAACATTTACAACTATGAATGCAGTATTATTACTGAGATCGCGCCACGACTAAAACCCATTTCCTTTTGAAAATAGGTTCAGTTTTGACAAAGTTATAGGTTCAGAAAGTTTTGAAAACAGTTATAGGTCTGGAAAGTTTTGACAAAGTTATATGTTCGGAAAGTTTTGACATGAATTTCAGAAAAAAAAACATTTCCAACTATGAATGCACATTATTATTACTAACACGCCTTTCCTTTTGATATTCGGAAAGTTATGACAAAGTTATAGGTACGGAAAGTCTTGTCATAAATTTAAAAAAAAAAATTCCAACTATGAATGCAGTATTATTATTGAGATCGAGCTACGACTAACACGCATTTCCTTTTGAAAATTTGTTCAGCTTTGACCAAATTATAGGTTCGAAATATCTTGTCATAAATTAAAAAAAAAAGTTTTGACATAAATTTCGAAAAAAGAAACTTTTCCAGCTATGAATACAGTATTATTATTGAGAGAAAATAGGTTCAGCTTTGACAAAGGTTTAGGTTCGGAAAGTTTTGACTTCAATTTAAAAAAAAAAACTCTAAATTTGAATGCAGTATTAATATTGAGATCGAACCACAATTAACACGCCTTTCCTTTTGAAATTCGTAAAGGTTTGACACAAATTTAAAAAAATAAAAAACCTTTCCAACTATGAATGTAGTATTATTATTGAGATCGTGCCACGACTAATACGCCTTTTTCTTTTGAAGATTTGTTCAGTTTTGACAAAGTTATAGGTTCGGAAAGTTTTGAAAACAGTTATAGTTTGGAAAGTTTTGACAAACTTATATGTTCGGAAAGTTTTGACATAAATTTCAGAAAACAAAACAATTCCAACAATGAATGCAGTATTATTATTGAGATCGAGCCACGACTAATACGCCTTTCCTTTTTAAATTCGGAAAGTTTGACAAAGTTATAGGTTCGAAAACTTTAAACATATATTTCAAAAAAAAAATAAATTTCCAACTATGAATGAAGTATTATTAATGATATCGAACAACTACTAACATGCCTTTCCTTTTGAAATTCGGAAAGTTTTGACAAAGTTATATGTTCGGAAAGTTTTGACATGAAATTTGGAAAAAAAAACATTTCCAACTATGAATGTAGTATTATTATTGATATCGAGGCACGACTAACACGCCTTTCCTTTTGAAATTCGGAAAGTTTTGACAAAGTTATAGGTTTGGAAAGTTTTAACATAAATTTGAAAATATAAAAAACATTTCCAACTATGAATGCAGTATTATTATTGCGATCGAGACACGACTAAAAATTTGTTCAATTTTGACTAAGTTATAGGTTCAGAAAGTTTTGAAAACAGTTATAGGTCTGGAAAGTTTTGACAAAGTTATATGTTCGGAAAGTTTTGACATGAATTTCAGAAAAAAAAACATTTCCAACTATGAATGCACATTATTATTACTAACACGCCTTTCCTTTTGAAATTCGTCAAGTTTTGACTAAGGTTTAGGTTCGGAAAGTTTTGACTTCAATTTAAAAAAAAAAATCCAAATTTGAATGCAGTATTATTATTGAGATCAAGCCACGACTAAAACGACTCTTTCTCTTGAAAATATGTTCAGTTTTGACAAATTTATAGTTTCGGAAAGTTTTTAAAACAGTTATAGGTTTGGAAAGTTTTGAGAAAGTTATATGTTCGGAAAATTTTAAATGAATTTCAGAAAAAACACATTTCCAACTATGAATGCAGTATTATTATTGAGATCGAACCACGACTAACACGCCTTTCCTTTTTAAATTAGGAAAGTTTTGACAAAGTTATAGGTTCGGAAAGTTTTAACAAAGTTATAGGTTCGGAAAGTTTTGACATAAATTAAAAAAAAAAAAAACATTTTGAATCGAGCCACGGGTAAAACGCTTTCCGTTTGAAAATATGTTCAGTTTTGACAAAGTTATAGGTTCGGAAAGTTTTTAAAACAGTTATATGTTTGGAAAGTTTTGACATATATATAAAAAAAAATAAAAAATCCAACAATGAATGCCGTGTTATTATTGAGATCGAGCCACGACTAACACGCATTTCCTTTTGAAAATCTGAAAGTTTTGACAAAGTTATAGGTTTGGAAAGTTTTGACATAAATTTCAAAAAAAAAACATTTCCAACTATGAATATAGTATTATTATTGAGATCGAACCACGACTAACACGCCTTTCCTTTTGAAAATTTGTTCAGTTTTGACAAAGTTATATTTTCGAAAAGTTTTGATATAAATTTAAAAAAAAAAAAACATTTCCAACTATGAATGCAGTATTATTATTGAGATCGATCCAAGACAACAATGATTTTCCTTTTGCAAATCGGTTCAGTTTTGGAAACGTTATAGGTTCGGAAAGTTTTGACATGAATTTAAAAAAAATAAATAAATAAAACGCCTTTCCTTTTAAAAATTTGTTCTGTTTTGACAAAGTTATAGGTTCGGAAAGTTTTGTAAATAGTTATAGGTTTGGAAAGTTTTGACATAGGTTTCCTTTTGAAATTTGGAAAGTTTTGACAAAGTTATAGGCTTGGAAAGTTTTGTCATAAATTTCGAAAAAAAAACATTTCCAACTAAGAATTCAGTATTATTATTGAGAGCGAGCCACGACTAAAACGCCTTTGCTTTTGAGATTTGGTTCAGTTTTGACAAAGTTATAGGTTTGGAAAGTTTTGACATAAATTTCGAAAAAAAAACATTTTCAACTATGAGTGCAGTATTATTATTGAGATCGAGCCACGACTAACACGCATTTCCTTTTGTAAATAGGTTCAGATTTTGAAAAAGTTATAGGTTCAGAAAGTTTTGATTAAGTTATATGTTCGGAAAACTTTGACATAAATTTCGAAAAAAAAACCTTTCCATCTGTGAATACAGTATTATTATTGAGAGCGAGCCACGACTAACACGCCGTGCCTTTTTAATATCGTTTCAGTTTTGACAAAGTTATAGGTTCGGAAAGTTTTGACATGAATTTAAGAGGAACAAGTAAGAAGGCTCTAGTCGAGAAATCCCGCCTAGACTATACCCTGTAACCTATTCTTTACGCATACAGTCAGTGCTTGTAAGTATGTGTGAATGTGTGTACTGATCAAGAATACATATACTTTATGGGGTCGGAGATGTTTCCTTCTGCCTGTTACATACTTTTGAAAATCGGTTCAGTTTTGACAAAGTTATAGGTTCGGAAAGTTTTGACATAAATTTTAAAAAAAAATATATATGTTTTCCAACTATGAATGCAGTATTATTATTGATATCGAGCCAAGACTAAAGCGCCTTTCCTTTTGAAATTCGGAAAGTTTTGACAAAGTTATATGTTCGGAAAGTTTTGACATGAATTTCAGATAAAAAAACATTTCCAACTATGAATGCACATTATTATTACTAACACGCCTTTCCTTTTGAAATTCGGAAAGTTTTGACAAAGTTATATTTTCGAAAAGTTTTGATATAAATTTCAAAAAAAAAAAACATTTCCAACTATGAATGCAGTATTATTATTGAGATCGATCCAAGACTAAAACGATTTTCCTTTTGTAAATCGGTTCAGTTTTGACAAAGTTATAGGTTCGGAAAGTTTTGACTTCAATTTAAAAAAAAAATCCAAATTTGAATGCAGTATTATTATTGAGATCGAGCCACTACTAACAAGTCTTTCCTTTTGAAAATGGGTATAAGTGAAAATAAATAAGTTTTGACAAAGTTATATGTTCGTGAAGTTTTGACATAAATTTCAGAAAAAAAAACATTTCCAACTATGAATACACATTATTATTATTAACACGCCTTTCCTTTTGAAATTCGACAAGTTTTGACAAAGTTATAGGTTTGGAAAATTTTGACATAAATTTCGAAAAAAAAAAAACATTTCCAACTATGAATACAGTATTATTATTGAGAGCGAGCCACGACTAAGACGCCTTTTCCTTTTTAAAAGCGGTTCTGTTTATAGGTTCGGAAAGTTTTGACATAAATTTAAAAAAAAAAAACAATTTCAACTATGATTAGTATTATTATTGAGATCGAGCCACAACTAACACTCCTTACCTTTTGATATTCGGAAAGTTTTGACAAAGTTATAGGTACGGAAAGTCTTGTCATTAATTTTAAAAAAAATTCCAACTATGAATGCAGTATTATTATTGAGATCGAGCCACGACTAACACGCATTTCCTTTTGAAAATTTGTTCAGCTTTGACAAAGTTATAGCTTCGGAAAGTTTTGACTTCAATTTAAAAAAAAAAATCCCATTTTAATGCAGTATTATTATTGAGAGCGAGCCACGACTAACACCCCTTTTCCTTTTTAAAATCGGTTCTGTTTATAGGTTCGAAAAGTTTTGACACAAATTAAAAAAAATAATAAACCTTTCCAACTATGAATGTAGTATTATTATTGAGATCGTGCCACGACTAACACGCCTTACGTTTTGATATTCGGAAAGTTTTGAGAAAGTTATAGGTTCGGAAAGTCTTGTCATAAATTTTAAAAAAAAATTCCAACTATGAATGCAGTATTATTATTGAGATCGATCCAAGACTAAAACGATTTTCCTTTTGCAAATCGGTTCAGTTTTGGAAACGTTATAGGTTCGGAAAGTTTTGACATGAATTTAAAAAAAATAAATAAATAAAACGCCTTTCCTTTTAAAAATTTGTTCTGTTTTGACAAAGTTATAGGTTCGGAAAGTTTTGTAAATAGTTATAGGTTTGGAAAGTTTTGACATAGGTTTCCTTTTGAAATTTGGAAAGTTTTGACAAAGTTATAGGCTTGGAAAGTTTTGTCATAAATTTCGAAAAAAAAACATTTCCAACTAAGAATTCAGTATTATTATTGAGAGCGAGCCACGACTAAAACGCCTTTGCTTTTGAGATTTGGTTCAGTTTTGACAAAGTTATAGGTTTGGAAAGTTTTGACATAAATTTCGAAAAAAAAACATTTTCAACTATGAGTGCAGTATTATTATTGAGATCGAGCCACGACTAACACGCATTTCCTTTTGTAAATAGGTTCAGATTTTGAAAAAGTTATAGGTTCAGAAAGTTTTGATTAAGTTATATGTTCGGAAAACTTTGACATAAATTTCGAAAAAAAAACCTTTCCATCTGTGAATACAGTATTATTATTGAGAGCGAGCCACGACTAACACGCCGTGCCTTTTTAATATCGTTTCAGTTTTGACAAAGTTATAGGTTCGGAAAGTTTTGACATGAATTTAAGAGGAACAAGTAAGAAGGCTCTAGTCGAGAAATCCCGCCTAGACTATACCCTGTAACCTATACTTTACGCATACAGTCAGTGCTTGTAAGTATGTGTGAATGTGTGTACTGATCAAGAATACATATACTTTATGGGGTCGGAGATGTTTCCTTCTGCCTGTTACATACTTTTGAAAATCGGTTCAGTTTTGACAAAGTTATAGGTTCGGAAAGTTTTGACATAAATTTTAAAAAAAAATATATATGTTTTCCAACTATGAATGCAGTATTATTATTGATATCGAGCCAAGACTAAAGCGCCTTTCCTTTTGAAATTCGGAAAGTTTTGACAAAGTTATATGTTCGGAAAGTTTTGACATGAATTTCAGATAAAAAAACATTTCCAACTATGAATGCACATTATTATTACTAACACGCCTTTCCTTTTGAAATTCGGAAAGTTTTGACAAAGTTATATTTTCGAAAAGTTTTGATATAAATTTCAAAAAAAAAAAACATTTCCAACTATGAATGCAGTATTATTATTGAGATCGATCCAAGACTAAAACGATTTTCCTTTTGTAAATCGGTTCAGTTTTGACAAAGTTATAGGTTCGGAAAGTTTTGACTTCAATTTAAAAAAAAAAATCCAAATTTGAATGCAGTATTATTATTGAGATCGAGCCACTACTAACAAGTCTTTCCTTTTGAAAATGGGTATAAGTGAAAATAAATAAGTTTTGACAAAGTTATATGTTCGTGAAGTTTTGACATAAATTTCAGAAAAAAAAACATTTCCAACTATGAATGCACATTATTATTATTAACACGCCTTTCCTTTTGAAATTCGACAAGTTTTGACAAAGTTATAGGTTTGGAAAATTTTGACATAAATTTCGAAAAAAAAAAACATTTCCAACTATGAATACAGTATTATTATTGAGAGCGAGCCACGACTAAGACGCCTTTTCCTTTTTAAAAGCGGTTCTGTTTATAGGTTCGGAAAGTTTTGACATAAATTTAAAAAAAAAAAACAATTTCAACTATGATTAGTATTATTATTGAGATCGAGCCACAACTAACACTCCTTACCTTTTGATATTCGGAAAGTTTTGACAAAGTTATAGGTACGGAAAGTCTTGTCATTAATTTTAAAAAAAATTCCAACTATGAATGCAGTATTATTATTGAGATCGAGCCACGACTAACACGCATTTCCTTTTGAAAATTTGTTCAGCTTTGACAAAGTTATAGCTTCGGAAAGTTTTGACTTCAATTTAAAAAAAAAAATCCCATTTTAATGCAGTATTATTATTGAGAGCGAGCCACGACTAACACCCCTTTTCCTTTTTAAAATCGGTTCTGTTTATAGGTTCGAAAAGTTTTGACACAAATTAAAAAAAATAATAAACCTTTCCAACTATGAATGTAGTATTATTATTGAGATCGTGCCACGACTAACACGCCTTACGTTTTGATATTCGGAAAGTTTTGAGAAAGTTATAGGTTCGGAAAGTCTTGTCATAAATTTTAAAAAAAAATTCCAACTATGAATGCAGTATTATTATTGAGATCGAGCCACGATAACATGCTTTTCCTTGTGCAAATCGGTTCAGTTTTGACAAAGTTATAGGCTCGGAAAGTTTTGAGAAAGTTATAGGTTCGGAAACTTTTGACATAAATTTAAAAAAAAAAAAAAACATTTCGAATCGAGCCACGGGTAAAACGTTTTCCGTTTGAAAATATGTTCAGTTTTGACAAAGTTATAGGTTCGGAAAGTTTTTAAAACAGTTATATGTTTGCAAAGTTTTGGCATAAATGAAAAAAATAATTAAAAAATTCAACTATGAATTCAGTATTATTATTGAGATCGAGCCACGACTAACACGTCTTTCCTTTTCAAATTCGGAAAATTTTGACAAAGTTATAGGTTCGGAAAGTTTTGACATAAATTTAAAAATATAAAAAACATTTCCAACTATGAATGCAGAATTATTATTGAGATCGAGCCACGACTAAAACGCCTTTTTCTTTTGAAGATTTGTTCAGTTTTGACAAAGTTATAGGTTCGGAAAGTTTTGAAAACAGTTATAGGTTTGGAAAGTTTTGATAAAGTTATATGTTCGGAAAATTATGAGATGAATTTCAGAAAAAAAAAACATTTCCAACTATGAATGCAGTATTATTATTGAGATCGAGCTACGACTAACACGCCTTTCCTTTTGAAATTCGGAAAGTTTTGACAAAGTTATATTTTCGAAAAGTTTTGATATAAATTTAAAAAAAAAAAACATTTCCAACTACGAATGCAGTATTATTATTGAGATCGATCCAAGACTAAAACGATTTTCCTTTTGTAAATCGGTTCAGTTTTGGAAACGTTATAGGTTTGGAAAGTTTTGACATAAATTTAAAAAAAAATAAATAAATTTAAACAATGACTGCAGTATTATTATTGAGATCGAGCCACGACTAAAAGGCCTTCTTCTTTTGAAAAATTGTTCAGCTTTGACAAAGTTATAGGTTCGGAAAGTTTTGACTTCAATTTAAAAAAAAAAATCCAAATTTGAATGCAGTATTATTATTGAGATCGAGCCACTACTAACACGTCTTTCCTTTTGAAAATAGGTATAAGTGAAAATAAATAAGTTTTGACAAAGTTATATGTTCGTGAAGTTTTGACATAAATTTCAGAAAAAAAAACATTTCCAACTATGAATGCACATTATTATTATTAACACGCCTTTCCTTTTGAAATCCGACAAGTTTTGACAAAGTTATAGGTTTGGAAAATTTTGACATAAATTTCGAAATAAAAAAAACATTTCCAACTATGAATACAGTATTATTATTGAGAGCGAGCCACGACTAACACGCCTTTTCCTTTTTAAAAGCGGTTCTGTTTATAGGTTCGGAAAGTTTTGACATAAATTTAAAAAAAAAAAACAATTTCAACTATGATTAGTATTATTATTGAGATCGAGCCACAACTAACACGCCTTTTCCTTTTTAAAAGCGGTTCTGTTTATAGGTTCGAAAAGTTTTGACACAAATTAAAAAAAATAATAAACCTTTCCAACTATGAATGTAGTATTATTATTGAGATCGTGCCACGACTAACACGCCTTACGTTTTGATATTCGGAAAGTTTTGAGAAAGTTATAGGTTCGGAAAGTCTTGTCATAAATTTTAAAAAAAAATTCCAACTATGAATGCAGTATTATTATTGAGATCGAGCAACGACTAACACGTCTTTCCTTTTGAAATTCGGAAAGTTTTGACAAAGTTATAGGTTCGGAAAGTTTTGACATAAATTTAAAAATATAAAAAACATTTCCAACTGCGAATGCAGTATTATTATTGAGATCGAACCACGACTAAAACGCCTTTTTCTTTTGAAAATTTGTTCAGTTTTGACAAAGTTATAGGTTCTGAAAGTTTTGAAAACAGTTATATGTCTGGAAAGTTTTGACAAATTTATATGTTCGGAAAGTTTTGACATGAATTTAAAAGGAACAATTAAGAAGGCTCTAGTCGAGAAATTCCTGATACCTATACTTTACGCATACAGTCAGTGCTTGCAAGTATGTGTGAGTGTGTGTATTTATACGCGTATAGTGCAAACTTTCTTAAGTTCAATACTCCATATCTCCAGTGTTTTTCAACCTATTTCAATAAAATGTTCACAGATCTTGTACTGCCTGGGGCTTAGGCGAGCTTATGTAACAAATCTGGAGTCTTTAGCTTTTACAGTCTCTGAGATCGACGCGTTCATACATACGGACGGACAAACGCGCATGGCTATATCGACTCGGCTGTTGATGCTGATCAGGAATACATATACTATAATGGGTCGGAGATGCTTCCTTCTGCCTGTTACATACTTTTGAAAATCGGTTCAGTTTTGACAAAGTTATATTTCGGAAAGCTTTGACATAAATTTAAAAAAAAAAATGTTTTCCAACTATGAATGCAGTATTATTATTGAGATCAAGCCACGACTAATACGCATTTCCTTTTGAAATTCGGAAAGTTTTGACAAAGTTATAGGTTCGAAGAGTCTTGTCATAAATTTAAAAAAAAAAAAAACATTTTCAACTATGAATGCAGTATTATTATTGAGATCGAACCACAAATAACACGGCTTTCCTTTTGAAAATCGGTAAAGTTTTAACAAAGTTATAAGTTCGGAAAATTTTGACATGAATTTAAAAAAAATAAATAAATTTTCAATAATGAATGCAGTATTATTATAGAGATCGATCTACTGCTAAACAGCCATTCCTTTTGAAAATTTGTTCAGTTTTGACAAAGTTATAATTTCGGAAAATTTTGAAAAAAGTTATAAGTTTGGGAAGTTTTGACATAAATTTGGAAAAAAAAATTAATACATTTCCAACTATAAATGCAGTATTATTATTGAGATTTAGCCACGACTAAAACGCCTTTCCTTTTGAAAATTTGTTCAGTTTTTAAAAAGTTATTGGTTCGGAAAGTTTTGAAAACATTTATAGGTTTGGAAAGTTTTGACAAAGTTATATGCTCGGAAAGTTTTGACATGAATTTTAGAAAAAAAAAAACAAATCCAACTATGAATGCGGTAGTATTATTTACATCGAGCCAAGACAAATCGCTTTTCCTTTTGAAGGTCCGTGCAGTTTTGACAGAGTTATAGGTGCGGAAAGTTTTGACATAAATTTAAAAAAAAAAAAACATTTTCAACTATGAATGCAGTATTGTTATAGGTTTGGAAAATTTTGAATTAAATTTAAAAATAAAAATCCTTTCCAACTATGAATGGCATATTATTATTGAGATCCAGCCACGACTATCACGCCTCTCCTTTTGAAATTCGGTTCCGTTTTGACAAAGTTATAGGTTTGGAAAGATTTGACAAAGTTATAGATTCCGAAAGTGTTGTCATAAATTTCAAAAAAAAAACATTTTACAACTATGAATGCAGTTTTATTATTTAGATAGAGCCAAGACAAAACGCTTTTCCTTTTGAAAATCAGTTCAATTTTGACAAAGTTATAGGATCGGAAAGCTTTGACATGAATTTCAGAAGAAAAAACATGTCCAACTATGAATGCAGTATTATTATTGAGATCGAGCCAAGACAAAACGCTTTTCCTTTTGAAAATCAGTTCAGTTTTGACAAAGTTATAGGTTCGGAAAGTTTTGACATAAATTTAAAAAAAACAAAAACATTTTCAACTATGATTGCAGTATTATTATTTAGCTCGAGCCAAGCCAAAACGCTTTTCGTTTTGAAAATCAGTTCAGTTTTGACAAAGTTATAGGTTAGGAAAGTTTTGACATAAATTTAAAAAAAAAACATTTTCAACTATGAATGCAGTATTATTATTGAGATCGAGCCAAGACTAAAACACATTTCCTTTTTAAAATCGGTTCAGTTTTGACAAAGTTAGAGGTTCGGAAAGTTTTGACAAAATTATAGTTTCGGAATATTTTGTCAAAATTTCAAAAAATAAAAAAAAAATGTAAAATTACAACTATGAATGCAGTATTATTTTTGAGATCGAGCCACGACTATAACGCATTTCCTTTTGAATTTCGGTTAAGTTTTGACAAAGTTATAGGTTTGGAAAATTTTGACATAAATTTAAAAATAAAAATCGTTTTCAACTATGAATGGAATATTATTATTGAGTTCCAGCCACGGCTAACACGCGTTTCCTTTTGAAAATCGGTAAAGTTTTGACAATGTTATAAGTTCGGAAAATTTTGTCATGAATTTAAAAAAAGTAAATAAATTTTTAATAATGAATGCAATATTATTATACAGATCGATCTACTACTAAAACGACTTTCCTTTTGAAAATCAGTTCAGTTTTGACAAAATTATAGGTTCGGAAAGTTTTGACAAAGTATTATTATTGAGATCGAACCACGACTAACACGCCTTTCCTTTTGAAAATCAGTTCAGTTTTTAAAAAGTTATAGGTTCGGAAAGTTTTGACAAAGTTATAAGTTCGGAAAGTTTTGATTCAAGATTTCGTTGCTATCGAACACATACCATTTCCGTTTGAAAATATGTTCAGTTTTGACAAAGTTATAGGTTCGGAAAGTTTTGAAAACAGTTATAGGTTTGGAAAGTTTCGTCAAATTTATATATTCGGAAAGTTTTGACATGAATTTTAGAAAAAAAACATTTCCAACTGTTGAGCTATTGAGCATTTTCAATAGCTATCGAGTTTTTCAAAATAAATAAAATGTGCACGAAATTTGCATTAATATAAATATAGTTTATTTGCCTTCGTGGCCAAACTTAAAAGAGTTATAATTGTTAATAGTAAGCTCCGAGTTTAACTTATTAGCTGCCGAATTGCAGCTTTAATTAAACTAATTATATGTTGGCAAGCGATGTCGAATGCCGCGCCGCGACTTTTAATTCCAATCGATCTAACAGAACTTATCAGCTGCCGAATTGCAGCTGCTGTTGCTGTTGCTAAAAATAGAACCGATTAGCTGCCGAATTGCAGCTACTATTGCTCTTGAAATCAAACAAAGACCTTTGACGATCAAATAACGACTAATTAGCTGCCGAATTGCAGCGGCTGTTGCTCCCCATCGGGGAGTCTTCCTCTCTCTCCCTCTCATATGCAAAACAAAAGTTATTACAGTTACGTTAAACTTGCTCTTATGCTGCGCAGAGCATAACTTATCGTACGGTTAAATATTAAGAGCGAAACTAATTTAGTGGTTGTTTGGTGAGGATACATGCGTAACCAAACATTCTCCCCCCGTTGAAAGACACGGGCTTTCAACAGCATCCTCCTTCGGAAGCGCACACAACTTGCGGACAGCTCTCTTTATCGTTCCAGTTGACGTTTTGAGAACAGCTACTCGGGAAACGCCGTCAGCACCAGCAACAAGCTCGACCACACGAACCAGCGGCCATTTAAGGGGTGGCAAGTTTTCATCCTTTACAAGGACCACATCATTTATGTGAACGCCCGGGTAAGCTGTTCTCCATTTGAAGAAGCGTTAGATATTCATCACGCCAACGACTCCAGAAAATTTGTTGATAATAAGCTATACGCCAGCCAGCGATTAGCTTGTTTACATCCGGCTCCGGATAAATTGCTAGTGGCGCAGTGCCAAGGAAGTGCGCAGGAGTTAGCACATCCAGATCTGCAGGGTGCTCTGAAAGTGGAAACAGAGGTCGAGAATTTATTATTGCCCCAATGTGGCAGACGAGTGTGCGCAGATCATCTAGGGGCAAAACCGAGAGTCCGACCGACCGATAAAAATGGTATTTTGCTGTCTTCACAGCTGCCTCCCAAAGTCCACCAAAGTGTGGGGAGCGAGGTGGGATGAATTCCCATTATATGTCGTCAGAGACACAAAACTCTCGGACAGAGTCGATGTGCTTCTCGCTGAGGAAGAGTCGCTTGAGTTCAGCCAGGTCATTCTTGGCTCCGACGAAATTTGTCGCATTGTCCGACCATATGCGAACAGGTTTACATCTAGTAAGAATGAACCGCTTAAGCGCATTAAGAAAGGCTGCTGTTGACAAGTCAGGAACCAGTTCAAGATGCACTGCCTTTATTGCGAAGCAAATGAAGACCGAGATGTAGCATTTTACTGGTCCTTTGTTACGAATCTCGCTCTTGTAGTAAAACGGTCCATAGTAGTCCACTCCAGTGACAGCGAAAGGATGCGAGCCGCGAACACGATCGCGGGGAAGATCCGCCATGATTTGCTCAACCAGGACCGGTTTAGCTCGAAAACACATAATACATTTTGTTGTTACGCTGAAGACAGTCTTACGCCCCCCAATAGGCCAATAGTGGAGCCGAATATGCGCAAGCAGAGAACGAGGTCCGGCATGCAGCTGACGCCTGTGAAAATGCATGATGATGGCGCGTGTGACAGGATGATGGCTCGGAAGTATAATGGGATGCTGCGCATCGAAATCCAGATTCGAGTGCTTTAGACGGCCACCAACACGAAGAAGTCCAAACTCATCGATGAATGGGTTAAGCGAGGCAATAGAGCTGGATGATGCGATCGTCCGTCCGTCTTGAAGAGCCCTATACTCATCACTCAGATTCGCCTTCTGGATGCTCCGCAAGAGTAGCTGAGTGCCCTTGTGTATCCAATCTACTGTTAGACTGGGATGCCTGATGCGATTTCGAAATTTATAAATATATCCGAAGACACGACGCAGGTTATGAAAAGAATTTGCAAACTTGCATCCTAAGCTGACATCCAAGCATCTAGGGATGGCAACTAGCACCTTTTGCCGCAGCTCAGGAAGCGTACGGGCCGGTAAACATGATGCGGGCCAGTCGCACTCTCCTTTTGTTAAGAAATCGGGACCATGAGACCACAACGATGATTCTAAAAGGTCGCTGGGAAGCGCTCCTCTAGAAAGAATGTCTGCCGGGTTGCATTCCGTCGGTACGTAGCGCCATTCCATTCCTGTCGTTAGCTCCTGTATTAAATTAGATTAGCCGTGAACGTTTGGAAACGTGAAGGCTCATCTCGTATCCAGGATAAAACAACTGCAGAATCCGACCAACAATAGTATCTAGCGTTAAATAAATTCATGTGAGCTACTTCGCGAATAAGTTGAGATAGAAGTGAGGCAGCAGATAATTCCAACTTTGGTACTGTGAGAGTTCGTAAAGGTGCCACTCGAGACTTAGAGCAAAACAAATGAGCTATGCGCCGTTCCTCTGTTATGGATACAACGTAAATGTATCCACCGTAAGCCTCAATGCTCGCATGAACTTCGATGATGCCCTTTGGAACAATGACCAGTCGAGGGAGTTTTATTTGCTCTGTGTTGCAAATATCTGCACACAAGTTGTTCCAAGAACAGTGCAAAGAAGCAGGAAGACTCTTATCCCAATCCAATTGCTCTCTCCAAATGTGCTGTAGAAAGATCTTGGCCTTGGCTACCACGGGTCCGATAAGTCCAAGCGGGTCATAGAAACGAGCAATGGTAGACAGCATCGACCGTTTGCTAGGCTTTCCAGGCGCTTTCATAGGCGAAAAGTTAAACAGAAGGCAGTCAGAGGCTTGATCCCACGCAAGTCCGAGAGTCTTCGTAACATCCGAGCCATCGTCAAATTTTAGAAAGGTCTCCCTCTCCTCTTCAGGAACCTGTTGAAGCACGCGAGGATCGTTGGAGCACCACTTCCTAAGTTCAAAGTTTCCCTTTCGAAGCAGACTGACTGTTTGCTCCATAATATGAACAACTTCCTCGGCAGAGTCACCTCCAGTGATGAGATCATCTACGTAAAAATCGTTAAAGATCACTTTAGATCCAGCAGGAAATGATCTTCTTTCATCAATAGCTAACTGCTGCATGGAGCGAACCGCCAGAAAGGAAGCTGGCTTTGTGCCATAGGTGACAGTATCCAGCTTGAAAACTTTAATTTCCTGATGAGGCGAATCACGCCACAAGATGCATTGCAAATAGGAATCGTGTTCAGCCATCCTAACACACCTATACATTTTGCAAATGTCACCAGTCAGGGCTAGTGGGAATGTCCTAAACTGCAACAGTGTAGCGAACAGCTTGCGTTGAATAGTTGGGCCTGCCATAAGGATTTCATTCAGGGAATAACCAGACGAAGACACGGCCGAACCATCAAAAACAACTCTAAGCTTAGTTGTTGAGCTGTCTTCCTTGAGAACACAATGATGAGGAAGATAATACTTGCAGCGACTTAGCATGTGCGACTCCACAAGAGACATGTGGTTCAAATCCACATACTCTTTGATAATATGAATATTGTGACTTCAACCCAGGATGACGCTCTAATTTGCGCTCGAGGTTGTAAAAACGATTATATGCTTGTTGATGTGAATCTCCAAGTAGATCCACAGTATGCTTAACTGGAAGGCGAACCGAATATTCGCCAGTGTCCAAACGAGCAAAAGTTTGTTTAAAATGCGCTTCACAATCAAGTTCCTCCTTGGTAGATTCGTTGACTAAACGAGAACACGATTCTACCTCCCAAAACCGACGAACGATTTCATCAAGCGTGTGATCTGGGCTAGGATTTGGCATCAGAACCGAGCTAGTGACCATCAATGAGGCCGGGCTCGCTGAAGAAGTTCCTCCTGTCACTATCCAGCCCAATTGAGTTTTTTGAAGAATAGGCAAACCAGGCGCGATTTTGATTTGACCGACACACAACAATTCAAAAAACAGGCCAGCTCCAATTAACAAATCAATTTTGTGCGCCTTAAAGAAATCTGGATCAGCCAAGCGAATATTTGAGGGTATGTTCCAGAGCTCAGTGCTAATATCGTAGCTAGGCTGATTTCCAGTTATAGACGGAGCTATAAGAACTGAGATGTTGGCAGAGTACGCAGATGCTAGAGATTGAAAACTTATCTCGGCTGAATAGCCTTCTGAGGCAACAGTAGACTCCCCCAATCCTGAAATCAAAGTAGGTGAGCGATGCCTTCGCAGCTGGAGGTGCTGAGCTAGACGAGACGTAATAATGTGCACCTGCGAACCAGAATCAAGTAGCGCTCGGCAAGGGACTAAAACTCCAGTACGACTTCTAACGTTGATTACAGCAGTTGCCAAGAGCACCATGTCTTGACTACGATTTTGGGCTACAAGTGTTGCAGAAGGGTTTGCAGCACGCGGATGCGGAGCAACGTTAACTTGAGAGCCGTCAATCTGATTCTCGAAATGCAGAAGCGTATGATGCTTGGCCTTGCAACGGTTGCAGGTAGTGGAGCTGCACTCCTTTAACCGATGACCTTTACGCAGGCAATTGATGCAAAGGTTGAGCTTCTTCACCTCTTGTAGACGCAGTTGCGGAGACAGATTTCCAAAACGGGAACAGTTGTAAATTAAGTGGCCAGAGGTCTCACAAAGCACACATTTATTTGTGTTGGAGTGAGTAGCAACAAAGGCCTTTCTACTGGTGTTAACGATTTTACTACTTTTCCCCACCTTAGAGCTAGGCGTATACGTTGCCATAGCGTGTTCCACATTTTCCCACCTTTGACATCGTCGATCCAGAAATGCCATGAACTGCTCACAGGTCGGAATAGTATCCATCGGTGCTGTCTCCTCCCAACTGGTCTGCGTTGCCTTGTCCACCTTCTGCAGCAAACTGTGCACAATAATGAAATCCGCAATCTGCTCAACGTTGCCCAGGCTTTGTAGAGCGCGAATATTGGCGTTAACTGTATCCGAAAGGGTTCGAAGTTTTACTGCTGATGATGACTCGATGCAATCTAAACCCAAAATCTCCGTGACATGTGCTTGGAACATGAGACGCTTGTTGTTAAACCGTTTTTTAAGGAGCTCCAATGCAACTCGATAGTTAGCGCTGCTGATTTCCAACGAAGAAACACTATCTAGAGCTGATCCTTTCAGGCACGATCGCAAGTGCTGAAACTTCTCCACATCCGAAAGTCCTGAGTCCGCATCAATGATTGAAGAGAACATCGCTATGAACTCTGCAAACATTGTATACCCTCCACTAAACTCGGGCAGGTTGATTTCAGGCAACCGGATTCTGCCTTGAGACAATGTGTGATTGTCACCACATGTATCTTGCCTCAAAGTCGAACACAACGGCGATGATAACTTTCGCTTGTCAATTTCGCGTCGCAAGCCGGTTTCAACTAATATTGAGAAGTCATCAAAACATGCACGTAACTCACTCCCGATTTCATCATAATCCAGCTCCTCCAATGCGTCATGCATGCGGTAAAATGCATGCTGAGCACTTTCCAACGCCTTAAGCCGAACAACCAACTCTTGTTCGCTAAGATGCACAATTTGCTCCGGAGCAAGTACTTTGGCCATCCGTTTTACTTGCTCATCAATAGCCTTGGCTTTGGCTTTGTAAAACGGGGCACCAGGAGACTGAGCGGCAGCAGAATTATGCATTTTTAAATGTTCCTGTAGGGTCAATCAATTTTCCACTAATACTTTAACACACACGTTCGACCGACGCAATGTCAATTTGAGGTCAAACTTTATTCACAAGCGCAGCAAAACGAAACAGGAAAAGCAATAACAATGCAGAAACGGCTGCTGCAACTGTTTAAGCAAACAAGATAAGGGAATCGACTGTACCGAAAGTGAGCACAAAACGAACCGATGATAACGAAGACGATGCAAGAGCGCGAGGGCGAGGTTTATTAACTTTATAATTTAAATAATTTGTATTTATTTAAACGAACGATCACGTCGGGCTATTGAGCTTTTTCAATAGCTATCAAGTTTTTCAAAATAAATAAAAATGCACGAAATTTGCATTAATATAAATATAGTTTATTTGCCTTCGTGGCCAAACTTAAAAGAGTTATAATTGTTAATAGTAAGCTCCGAGTTGAACTTATTAGCTGCCGAATTGCAGCTTTAATATGTTGGCAAGCGATGTCGAATACCGCCCCGCGACTTTTAATTCCAATCGATCTAACAGAACTTATCAGCTGCCGAATTTCAGCTGCTGTTGCTGTTGCTAAAAATAGAACCGATTAGCTGCCGAATTGTAGCTACTATTGCTCTTGAAATCAAACAAAGACCTTTGACGATCAAATAACGACTAATTAGCTGCCGAATTGCAGCGGCTGTTGCTCCCCATCGGGGAGTCTTCCTCTCTCTCCCTCTCATATGCAAAACAAAAGTTATTACAGTTACGTTAAACTTGCTCTTATGCTGCGCAGAGCATAACTTATCGTACGGTTAAATATTAAGAGCGAAACTAATTTAGTGGTTGTTTGGTGAGGATACATGCGTAACCAAACACCAACTATGAATACAGTATTATTATTGAGAGCGAGCCACGACTAACACGCTTTCCTATTTAAATTCGGAAAGTTTTTGTTGTAATTTCCTTACTAGTGAGTTTTTCAGCGTTAGTAAGTAAGAAGACGATGCACTGCAGTTTATGTTTGATTTTTATTAGAACAATGACGCGACTTATTTTGCGGTCTAAAACGAAGTGAAGTATTACATGCTATGATGAAATTAACTTTGACATACGATCAGAGGTGCCAGATCGTTACGACGTCTTGAATGGGTGTTTATGCCGGCTTGCATCATCCCGAATCTTTTCAACAGGATTTCAATGTACTTTTCCTGTGCAATGAACACCCGGTGCTCTTTCAGGTCGTGCTTGAATTCTATGCCCAGACAGGTTTTCACTTTGCCGAGATTTTTCATCTCAAATGCTTCTCCGATGACTTCTTTGGTCTGCTGCAACCAATCCGGATGATTTGACACCAACAGCAAATCATCTACATATATGGATACTAGGAGAATCTTCTTCTCCTGCCGTTTGACGAACAGACATGGGTCCTGCTTAGTGGGCTCTAATCCAACCTCTTGTAGCTTCGCAAACCGGACTGGCGTAATCCATATAGTGCCTTCTTCAATAAACAAACAGGGCTTCTTATTGATGACAGCGCCGCACGCCATTCCGCTATTGTCTGCGAGTACTCTGCTCGAGGTGAATCCTGCTTTGTTCCAATTGATTTGCCCGATTCTAACTTTTCCATGAAATCATTGAAGCTCTCTGGTACCTCCATATATACGCTCTCTTCGAGCTCGCCATTTAGGTAGGCTGTGACCACGTCCATTTGATGTATCTCCATATCAAGTTCCGCTGCCATGGCCACCAAAAGTCGGACTGATGTGAATCGAGCTACAGGTGAATACGTTTCATGAAAATCTTCTCCAGGCCTTTGTGCGTATCCTTTAGCGACTAATCGCACTTTTTTTTTCCTGAAACGGTACCATTGTCTTTTGTCCGAAACACCATTTTTCTACCTATGATCTTCCGACCCTTAGGGCGTTCCACCATCTCCCATGTTGCGTTGTGTATATGCGCAAGAAATTCATCTTCGATTGCCTTTGTCCAACTGACGCTGTCCTCGTGGCTTTTCGCCTCTTTCAGTGTAGTTGGATCATCTGTCGCAGCCATGAATGCCATTTCGCATTCCTCGAATGTCTCGCTTGAGCTGCTCTGCTCGTCGCTGCTGTTGACTTGTGCTGGTAGTTGATATATTTTCCGTGGCCTACCACGCTGGCCGGTCCTCTCGATTTTGGGACGCCCTCTCCCACGCTGCTACTCAACTGGCTTCTGCTTTGGTCGCTCAAATGAACTGTTATCGTCGCTGGTAGATCCATCACAAGGTTTGCTCGTGATATTGATGCCAATACCTCCGTTTGAACTCTGATCCCAGTCGTAGAACTCAGCGTACTCGCTTTTGAAACCTGGAACATTCAAAAACTTGACATCTTTGCTTACTATTACCTTACGCTTTTCAGGTAAATATACTCGATATGCCTTCGAAGTAGTTGAGTAGCCGACCTTGATTCTGATCTTGATTCAAATTTACCCTTATTCGAACCCTTTATTAATGCATATGCCTACTTTAGGTAATTATGTATCACCAGATAGACCCCGCGTTACACATCTGTTTCTGATGTAACTTGCTGTATTTACTGCTTCTGCCCAGAAGGATGGAGGCGCACCAGATTGCTTCATCATACAGCGTGCCATGTCGACCAGGCTACGATTCTTTTCTTTCTACCAAGCCATTCTGCTGTGGCGTGTACGGTGTTGTGAGTCTGGATTCCGTTGACCTCCATGTATTTGTCGAACTCTTTGTTGCAGTACTCAGTCCCGTTATCTGACTGAAGTACTTTAATCTTCTTACCCGTGAAGTTCTCAGCTGCAGCTTTATATACTTTAAAAGCTTCCAATAAGTCTGACTTCTGTTTAAGAAAGTGAACTTCACAATAGCGCGAATAGTCATCTATAAAAGTTGCGAAGTATTTACATCCTCTCAGGGATTGCGTTCTCATTGGGCCACATACATTGCTATGAACTATTTCCAATAGTTCTGTAGTACGTTCTCTTCTCTACTTTTATAAATGCTTGCAGTTTGCTTTTCGCTTATGCAAATTTCGCATTTCGACAATTTTTCTCGCATATTTTCATGCCGTGGGCTTTACCATTTTTAGCCATAAATTTCAAATCGCTTTCATTTAGATGTCCCATTCTATAATGCCATAGATCAAGGTCGTTTTGACCACCATGAATTATACTATTCACTTGATGCTTTTCGCCATTCAAGTAGTACAAGTTACCGTATCTTTGCGCACGTAGCCAAATTTCGTTATTTTTCATAACAAGTGCTTCATTTTTCCGAAAATGAACTTCAAAACCATCAAACTTTGGCGCAAGTCCAATACATAGAACACATCTTTCAGCGTTAAGTCAGCCCGTTGCTGCTGCTTCTTAACTGCGACTTTAACATTACCAATGCCACTAATCCGTGTGGTCTTCTTGTTTGCCAAATGCAAAGTCTTTTCGACTTTTGCAATATCCGTGAACATGTTCTTATTTGAACTCATGTGTGCCGTGCAACCACTATCGAGGCACCACAAACCATTTTTTTCATCGGCAGAAAATGCCATCTGTTTACCTGCACTGTTCTGTTCATTTTTGCAGTTCATTTTCTTTTTACTCTTCTTCTTTGTGTTCATTTGACAATTTCGTGCCAAATGTCCAATCTTACCGCA
>JAWNNV010001070.1:0-13185 GCA_035044485.1 Scaptomyza reducta
CGTTGATACTTTCATTGTAGCGCGCGTGCAGCCCAGGACATCTAAGGGCATCACAGACCTGTTATTGCTCAATCTCATTATTGCTAGACGCAATTTGTCCATTTAAGAAGCTAGTGTCCTTATAATGGGACAAACCAACAGGTACGGCTCCACTTATATAAACACATTCAAACACAATAAACATTTTACTGCCACCACGAATGAAGGCTATATAAGCTTCAACACCATAATCCTGAAGATATCTATTTAATATATTTGAGTCTCGTTCGTTATCGGAATTAACCAGACAAATCACTCCACGAACTAAGAACGGCCATGCACCACCACCCATAGATTCGAGAAAGAGCTATCAATCTGTCTTACACACTTATGTTCGGACCTGGTAAGTTTTCCCGTGTTGAGTCAAATTAAGCCGCAGGCTCCACTCCTGGTGGTGCCCTTCCGTCAATTCCTTTAAGTTTCAGCTTTGCAACCATACTTCCCCCGGAGCCCAAAAGCTTTGGTTTCCCGGGAAGCGACTGAGAGAGCCATAAAAGTAGCTACACCCAATTGCTAGCTGGCATCGTTTATGGTTAGAACTAGGGCGGTATCTGATCGCCTTCGAACCTCTAACTTTCGTTCTTGATTAATGAAAACATCTTTGGCAAATGCTTTCGCTTAAGTTAGTCTTACGACGGTCCAAGAATTTCACCTCTCGCGTCGTAATACTAATGCCCCCAAACTGCTTCTATTAATCATTACCTCTTGATCTGAAAACCAATGAAAGCAGAACAGAGGTCTTATTTCATTATCCCATGCACAGAATATTCAGGCATTTGAAGCCTGCTTTAAGCACTCTAATTTGTTCAAAGTAATTGTACCGGCCCACAATAACACTCGATGAAGAGCACTAATGCAGGTTTTTAAATAGGAGGAATACATAAAAAAATACAAGTATTTAATTACATATAAGAACTCCACCGGTAATACGCTTACATACATAAAGGTATAGTACTAACCACAATTGTAAGTTGTACTACCCGTATGAAGCACAAGTTCAACTACGAACGTTTTAACCGCAACAACTTTAATATACGCTATTGGAGCTGGAATTACCGCGGCTGCTGGCACCAGACTTGCCCTCCAATAGGTCCTTGTTAAAGGATTTAAAGTGTACTCATTCCAATTACAGGGCCTCGGATATGAGTCCTGTATTGTTATTTTTCGTCACTACCTCCCCGAACTGGGAGTGGGTAATTTACGCGCCTGCTGCCTTCCTTAGATGTGGTAGCCGTTTCTCAGGCTCCCTCTCCGGAATCGAACCCTGATTCCCCGTTACCCGTTGCAACCATGGTAGTCCTAGATACTACCATCAAAAGTTGATAGGGCAGACATTTGAAAGATCTGTCGTCGGTACAAGACCATACGATCTGCATGTTATCTAGAGTTCAACCAATGTAACGATCTTGCGATCGCTTGGTTTTAGCCTAATAAAAGCACACGTTCCATAAGGTCCGTGTTTTAATTGCATGTATTAGCTCTAGAATTACCACAGTTATCCAAGTAACTGTTAACGATCTAAGGAACCATAACTGATATAATGAGCCTTTTGCGGTTTCACTGTTAATTCGTGTGTACTTAGACATGCATGGCTTAATCTTTGAGACAAGCATATAACTACTGGCAGGATCAACCAGAATTATGTTTTTATCTATATGTATATATAATTTCAATATACATATTAAATAAATTATTAATATACAAACATTTTTACATGACAATCTCTATTTATACATTCTGAATATAAAATTTATATTATAAATATATGCACACAAATAATAAATAAAACGAAATATGGCCATATTTAGATGGCTTTTCATATTCGATCATTTAAAATTCAAATTTTTAAATTAAACATATATAAATTTCACGTTCAACAATATATTTTTATTACACTTACTTTATATAATATATATTATCACACATTTATATAATTATTTTATTTCATATTATAGAAATAAACAATTTTATTTTGACAACTAAATTGATATTTTAATCAATTTTAATATTTGAGATATATATAAGTATATAAAATAAAACACATGTACAATACATTATGCACTATGTTATTAATATGACAATCTATATAATATTCGACGACATACTCATTATTTATAAAATGCAATATATTCACATCTCACAAAACAATTTTCCATCGGTGGCATTTTAAAAAAAAAAAATGGATTTAACGATAAATGGAAATCTATTATAATATATTGAGAAATATATATATATCAGAAATAATATACCTAACAATATATCTCGGCAAATTCCACAATTATCTATTTAATGCTGTCGCAGCCAAACTTATATTATTAATAATATAATACAATAACGACATATCTTTGATTATTATATATTTTCACATATAATAGGCAAGCACACACTGCTTACCATATAAAGGTTTTTGAACACAAAGTCTGCAAAGCGGCCATTTTTACATAGGCCTTCCTCCAACTTCAATTCTGTGTATATTAATATACTAAATCTTCATTATTTTTCATTTATTATTATAATAAGCTTATGCCGGCAAGACAACACCCAAATATCATATTTTTTACCATGTATAATTTTTCTTCATATGACTTGCCTTGCTCGACACCATACCCCCTATATAGGTTTTTGTGCACGCCTTTAACAGACAGGTTATATAATGTATGGACCACCACCACATGCACTAATAATGTATGGACCACCACCATATTCACTAATAATGTATGGGCCACCACCACCAACCATTATAATAATGTATGGACCACCACCAACCATTATAATAATGTATGGACCACCACCAAACATTATAATAATGTATGGACCACCACCAAACATTATAATAATGTATGGACCACCACCAACCATTATAATAATGTATGGACCACCACCAATAATCATAATTTTTCATGTATTAATAATATATTAATATACTTAAACATCAATATTTTTCATTTATTAATATAATAAACTTATGACAACTTTAATATTAATATAGTAAAATATATGTAAATACAAAGAATATTAACGTATATGACAAATTTTATTTATATATAATATATCATCGAATCTATAAACATATCAACATACATTTCTCTAAGTATATATGACAACTTTAATTGATATAATACTAACTCGATAATAATATGTTTTTATATAAAATGCCTTGTATAAACACTTATGCATGTTGGTTAAAGTATTTAACATATGAATATGACAACTTTAATATTAATATAGTAAAATATATGTTAATCGCATAACCACCAACACACATCATATATCACATATATCCATCCACGTATCCATGACCACTTCCAATCATCATCAAGTACGCCATTTATATTATATATATATATATATATAATGTTTATAAATAATCTTAAGTAATGCTGCAACATACAAAGAATATTAACGTATATGACAAATTTTATTTATATATAATATATCATCGAATCTATAAAAATATCAACATACATTTCTCTAAGTATATATGACAACTTTAATTGATATAATACTAACTCGATAATAATATGTTTTTATATAAAATGCCTTGTATAAACACTTATGCATGTTGGTTAAAGTATTTAACATATGAATATGACAACTTTAATATTAATATAGTAAAATATATGTTAATCGCATAACCACCAACACACATCATATATCACATATATCCATCCACGTATCCATGACCACTTCCAATCATCAAGTACGCCATTTATATTATATATATATATATATATAATGTTTATAAATAATCTTAAGTAATGCTGCAACATACAAAGAATATTAACGTATATGACAAATTTTATTTATATATAATATATCATCGAATCTATAAACATATCAACATACATTTCTCTAAGTATATATGACAACTTTAATTGATATAATACTAACTCGATAATAATATGTTTTTATATAAAATGCCTTGTATAAACACTTATGCATGTTGGTTAAAGTATTTAACATATGAATATGACAACTTTAATATTAATATAGTAAAATATATGTTAATCGCATAACCACCAACACACATCATATATCACATATATCCATCCACGTATCCATGACCACTTCCAATCATCAAGTACGCCATTTATATTATATATATATATGTATTATATTTATAAATAATCTTAAGTATAATGCAACATACAAAGAATATTAATGTATATGACAACTTCTATTTATATATATTATCGAATCTACAAACATATCAACATTCATTTCTCTAAGTATATATGACAACTTTAATTGATATAATATAAACTCGATAATTATATGTTTATATAAAATGCCTTGTATAAGCATTTATGCATGTTGGATAAAATATTTAACATATATAAATATGACAACTTTAATATTAATATAGTAAAATATATGTTATAGCATACCAACACACATCATATATCACATATATCCATCCACGTATCCATGACCACTTCCAATCATCATCAAGTACGCCATTTATATTATATATATATATATAATGTTTATAAATAATCTTAAGTAATGCTGCAACATACAAAGAATATTAACGTATATGACAAATTTTATTTATATATAATATATTATCGAATCTATAAACATATCAACATACATTTCTCTAAGTATATATGACAACTTTAATTGATATAATACTAACTCGATAATAATATGTTTTTATATAAAATGCCTTGTATAAACACTTATGCATGTTGGTTAAAGTATTTAACATATGAATATGACAACTTTAATATTAATATAGTAAAATATATGTTATAGCATACCAACACACATCATATATCACATATATCCATCCACGTATCCATGACCACTTCCAATCATCAAGTACGCCATTTATATTATATATATATATGTATTATATTTATAAATAATCTTAAGTATAATGCAACATACAAAGAATATTAATGTATATGACAACTTCTATTTATATATATTATCGAATCTACAAACATATCAACATTCATTTCTCTAAGTATATATGACAACTTTAATTGATATAATATAAACTCGATAATTATATGTTTATATAAAATGCCTTGTATAAGCATTTATGCATGTTGGATAAAATATTTAACATATATAAATATGACAACTTTAATATGAATATAGTAAAATATATGTTTATAATATACCAACACACATGCACATGCATCACCACTCCTCTCCACACAACATCACACCGATAAGAGCATATTTTTATATATATGTTATTTTTTATTTATAGATGCTACAAATTTATTACAAATGGCATATTACATATATTTTTATATAATATAAATATATATGTTTCCATGCATATGTAATTTAAATAAGTCTCACCTAATTATAAAATATATACATATATATAAAAGGTTGCTCCACCGGTGCGGTGCCCAACGCACAAAAACTAACCAATTCAAAAAAACAATTTCATATACACCACATATAATTTTGCAAATATATATATGTGTATAATCTATTGTTTTAATGAAATGGCGATATTTTTGTACGCTCATTTTCTTTTTCGAATCATCAAGCGAAGGATAAGCTTCAGTGGATCGCAGTATGGCAGCTGCTCAACCACTTACAACACCTTGCCTGTTACAAAAGTCGTTTACAATTGATTCTAGGCTTTGTCATTGTATTAAATAATGTTTTAATATGTAACTAGCGCGGCATCAGGTGATCGTAGATCCTCCCAATTTACTATGTTACAAGTAACATTGGCATCACATCCATTGTCGTTTATAAAATAAATTACAAACTTTTAATGGTTTAGAAGCCATACAATGCAAATTGCCCCTTATTTATCATTGCAGTCCAGCACGGATACGACCTTAGAGGCGTTCAGGCATAATCCAACGGACGTAGCGTCATACCACTGTTCGCTCGAACAAGTATTGTGCCATTGGTCCGTACCTGCGGTTCCTCTCGTACTACGCAGGAATGCTGTCGCAACAACGTTTTGTCATTAGTAGGGTAAAACTAACCTGTCTCACGACGGTCTAAACCCAGCTCACGTTCCCTTGCATGGGTGAACAATCCAACGCTTGGTGAATTTTGCTTCACAATGATAGGAAGAGCCGACATCGAAGGATCAAAAAGCGACGTCGCTATGAACGCTTGGCCGCCACAAGCCAGTTATCCCTATGGTAACTTTTCTGACACCTCTTGTTAAAAACTCTTTAAACCAAAAGGATCGATAGGCCGAGCTTTTGCTGTCCCTGTGTGTACTGAACACCGAGATCAAGTCAGCATTTGCCCTTTTGCTCTATGTGTGGTTTCTGTCCGCACTGAGCTGGCCTTGGGACACCTCCGTTATTATTTGAGAGATGTACCGCCCCAGTCAAACTCCCTACCTGGCAATGTCCTTGAATTGGATCATACCTGAGTAATTGGAGTTACACCAAATTTTTAAATCAAAAATACATAAATGCATTCTCTCATTAAAGAATTTGTTTGCGATTATATAACAAACTCGTGATACTTTGATCAAGAAGCTTGCATCAAAACCCAATACCATAAGATATAATAAATATATCCGTATAATGGCTAGGAAATGATACACGTTCCATTTAATCAAGTAAGTAAGGAAACAATAAGAGTAGTGGTATTTCATTGTCGATACCAAACCGAAGTCTAATATCTCCCACTTATTCTACACCTCTTATGTCTCCTTACACTGCCAGATTAGAGTCAAGCTCAAAAGGGTCTTCTTTCCCCGCTAATTATTCCAAGCCCGTTCCCTTGGCTGTGGTTTCGCTAGATAGTAGATAGGGACAGTGGGAATCTCGTTAATCCATTCATGCGCGTCACTAATTAGATGACGAGGCATTTGGCTACCTTAAGAGAGTCATAGTTACTCCCGCCGTTGACCCGCGCTTACTTGAATTTCTTCACTTTGACATTCAGAGCACTGGGCAGAAATCACATTGTGTCAACACCCGCTAGGGCCATCACAATGCTTTGTTTTAATTAGACAGTCGGATTCCCCAAGTCCGTGCCAGTTCTGAATTGATTGTTAATTGATAATCGTTATAATTTAAAAGAACTAGTTGGTTGCCCAACTAGTATTCTTAAAAATTTTAGCAAGAAAGTTCCACAATTGGCTACGCAACTAAACTATCCGGGGAACAAGAAACTACCATAAATGATAGAAACTCTATTTACCCAGAACGAGCACATAAACCATGTTATTGTTTCCCAATCAAGCCCGACTATCTCAATCTTCAGAGCCAATCCTTATCCCGAAGTTACGGATCTAATTTGCCGACTTCCCTTACCTACATTATTCTATCGACTAGAGACTCTTCACCTTGGAGACCAGCTGCGGATATTGGTACGGCCTGTTGAGAAGTTTGCGTATCCCCACCATAAATTTTCAAGGTCCGAGGAGAAAGTATCGACACAACAGTATATGTCATGCTCTTCTAGCCCATCTACCATATCTCTCTGCGAAAGACTTCCATGGTAGTACGGCTATAAAACAGAAAAGAAAACTCTTCCGATACCTCTCGACGGCTTCTTTATGGTCGTTCCTGTTGCCAGGATGAGCACGAGGCCCATATTTAATAACAAACGGATACTCAACAGGTTACGGAATTGGAACCGTATTCCCTTTCGTTCAAAATTATTCAAGTGTATAAAAATCGGATATATGCAATATTTATTTTTATGACAATTTTTTTGATTTTATTATACTTGAAAATTTTCGGCTTTCGCCTTGAACTTAGGACCGACTAACTCGTGATCAACCACTGTTCACACGAAACCCTTCTCCACTTCAGTCCTCCAAGGTCTCATTCGATTATTTGCTACTACCACCAAGATCTGTACCAATGGCGGCTCCATGCAGGCTTACGCCAAACACTTCTAAGCACACCATTGTACCTTCCTACTCACTAAAGTTTCAAAATTTATATTACAAGTAATATAAATCATCTACTTTAGCGGTAATGTATAGGTATACAACTTAAGCGCCATCCATTTTAAGGGCTAGTTGCTTCGGCAGGTGAGTTGTTACACACTCCTTAGCGGATTTCGACTTCCATGATCACCGTCCTGCTGTTTTAAGCAACCAACGCCTTTCATGGTTTCTGTATGAGTTGTTAATTTGGGCACCGTAACATTAACGTTTGGTTCATCCCACAGCGCCAGTTCTGCTTACCAAAAGTGGCCCACTGGGCACATTATATCATAACCTTAAACTTCATATCAAGAAAGTTAAGGTTCTTACCCATTTAAAGTTTGAGAATAGGTTAAGATCGTTTCGACCCTAAGGCCTCTAATCATTCGCTTTACCAGATAAGATTATTTTATATAATATTTCAATGCACCAGCTATCCTGAGGGAAACTTCGGAAGGAACCAGCTACTAGATGGTTCGATTGGTCTTTCGCCCCTATACTCAATTCTGACAATCGATTTGCACGTCAGAACTGTTTCGGTCTTCCATCAGGGTTTCCCCTGACTTCAACCTGATCAAGTATAGTTCACCATCTTTCGGGTCACAGCATATGTGCTCAAGGTACGTTCCAGTTAGAGGTATAAATAATATAAATACCATTATACATAACTATATAGAGCGCCCCGGGATTGTGTTAATTAACTATAAATAGTTAAAAAACTAATCCCATTAATTGGTCAAGTTAATTACGCTATTAGGTTTATATCCCAATAACTTGCACATATGTTAGACTCCTTGGTCCGTGTTTCAAGACGGGTCCCGAAGGTATCCTGAATCTTTCGCATTGTTAATCATACATGTGCATATAATAAACACAAAAATCAATGATTATTATGCCATTATATAATTCCGAAAAATTAACGCACAGTATTCATATAAATCTATCAACACTTTATCAAATATATAACAATTTATTTTATGTTATAATGCAAGCACTATAATTCAAATAAGCAATAATTTACAACTTTTTGATAAATTTATTATGTTAATAGATTACAATGTCCTTATATGGAAAAAATGCACACTATTATTATAATATTATTTAAATATTACAATTCTAATGATGAATTTTCCATAACGGATATTCAGGTTCATCGGGCTTAACCTCTAAGCAGTTTCACGTACTATTTAACTCTCTATTCAGAGTTCTTTTCAACTTTCCCTCACGGTACTTGTTTACTATCGGTCTCATGGTTATATTTAGTTTTAGATGGAGTTTACCACCCACTTAGTGCTGCACTATCAAGCAACACGACTCTTTGGAAACACCATCTAGTAATCATTAACGTTATACGGGCCTGGCACCCTCTATGGGTAAATGGCCTCATTTAAGAAGGACTTAAATCGTTAATTTCTCATACTAGAATATTGATGTTCCATACACTGCATCTCACATTTGCCATATAGACAAAGTGACTTAGTGCTGAACTGATTTCTTTTCGCTCGCCGCTACTAAGAAAATCCTTGTTAGTTTCTTTTCCTCCCCTAATTAATATGCTTAAATTCAGGGGGTAGTCCCATATGAGTTGAGGTTGTATAAAACAATTTTAATTGAACAAAACATTTTGCCCAATTTTATGATACATTTAATTTTGAAGAATAATAATATTTACAACAGCTTCTTTTTCGCATCAGTATTATAATGAGGCAATTCTAGATGAAAAAAAATCATTTCTTTTATGCTAGACATTCCTCATTAATATTTTGATTTGAAAAAAGAATATATATATATCTTCAGTTTCTCATACAAAAATATATAATGAGAGTTAGTATGTATTTTCATAAATGCTTTAATATTATGAATAAATTTATGTGAACAATTGTAAAATCGCAAACAAATTATTATCCAATAATATACCATATGCTTAAAATTCTTTATTTGAAAAAAATTATAAGCAACTTATTTAGCATAGTCTTACAACCCTCAACCATATGTAGTCCAAGCAGCACTATAAAATTAATTAAAGTACATAACAGCATGGACTGCGATATGCGTTCAAAATGTCGATGTTCATGTGTCCTGCAGTTCACACGATGACGCACAGTTTGCTGCGTTCTTCATCGACCCATGAGCCGAGTGATCCACCGCTTAGAGTGATTAATTTGTTTTTGTTTATTTCATCAAGTCAAATATGTGTTTATTGAAAGAAATTAAAAATACACCATTTTACTGGCATATATCAATTCCTTCAATAAAAATTTTTATACCTAATCAAATGTCGCGAAATGTCTTAGTTTTAGTATAATTTATAAAAATATGGTACATGCAAAAAATATATATATAAAAAGTTTTTAATTTTCATAAATGTATACAAAACATTAACCTGAAAACAGGTACAACATCATTGAATTAGGTGTTGCGTTTATACAATGTATGATCATAACAGTAATGGCCAATACATTTGTGCAACGCATGTATATTATGGTACATATACACGCAAAGTTTTCTAATTAAAATATAATACCATATGTTATAAAAATTTATACATGACAACTATATGTTTTCATAATATATGAGTAATTGTAAATTAAAAAGATATTTTTTTATTTATATATAATATAAATGTTTTATTATAAAATATAACATTTGTATTTATTAACGGTAAGGGACATCATCATACAATAATGATCCTTCCGCAGGTTCACCTACGGAAACCTTGTTACGACTTTTACTTCCTCTAAATAATCAAGTTCGGTCAACTTTTGCGAAACAACCGCAACACACAAGGCGTCACAGTGATCACGTCCGGAGACCTCACTAAATAATTCAATCGGTAGTAGCGACGGGCGGTGTGTACAAAGGGCAGGGACGTAATCAATGCGAGTTAATGACTCACACTTACTGGGAATTCCAAGTTCATGTGAACAGTTTCAGTTCACAATCCCAAGCATGAAAGTGGTTCAGCGGTTTACCCGGACCTCTCGGTCTAGGAAATACACGTTGATACTTTCATTGTAGCGCGCGTGCAGCCCAGGACATCTAAGGGCATCACAGACCTGTTATTGCTCAATCTCATTATTGCTAGACGCAATTTGTCCATTTAAGAAGCTAGTGTCCTTATAATGGGACAAACCAACAGGTACGGCTCCACTTATATAAACACATTCAAACACAATAAACATTTTACTGCCACCACGAATGAAGGCTATATAAGCTTCAACACCATAATCCTGAAGATATCTATTTAATATATTTGAGTCTCGTTCGTTATCGGAATTAACCAGACAAATCACTCCACGAACTAAGAACGGCCATGCACCACCACCCATAGATTCGAGAAAGAGCTATCAATCTGTCTTACACACTTATGTTCGGACCTGGTAAGTTTTCCCGTGTTGAGTCAAATTAAGCCGCAGGCTCCACTCCTGGTGGTGCCCTTCCGTCAATTCCTTTAAGTTTCAGCTTTGCAACCATACTTCCCCCGGAGCCCAAAAGCTTTGGTTTCCCGGGAAGCGACTGAGAGAGCCATAAAAGTAGCTACACCCAATTGCTAGCTGGCATCGTTTATGGTTAGAACTAGGGCGGTATCTGATCGCCTTCGAACCTCTAACTTTCGTTCTTGATTAATGAAAACATCTTTGGCAAATGCTTTCGCTTAAGTTAGTCTTACGACGGTCCAAGAATTTCACCTCTCGCGTCGTAATACTAATGCCCCCAAACTGCTTCTATTAATCATTACCTCTTGATCTGAAAACCAATGAAAGCAGAACAGAGGTCTTATTTCATTATCCCATGCACAGAATATTCAGGCATTTGAAGCCTGCTTTAAGCACTCTAATTTGTTCAAAGTAATTGTACACGAGCCCACAATAACACTCGATGAAGAGCACTAATGCAGGTTTTTAAATAGGAGGAATACATAAAAAAATACAAGTATTTAAACTTTACATATAAGAACTCCACCGGTAATACGCTTACATACATAAAAGTATAAGTACTAACCACAATTGTAAAGTTAGTTACTACAAACCGTATGAAAAGCACAAGTTCAAACTACGAACGTTTTAACCGCAACAACTTTAATATACGCTATTGGAGCTGGAATTACCGCGGCTGCTGGCACCAGACTTGCCCTCCAATAGGTCCTTGTTAAAGGATTTAAAGTGTACTCATTCCAATTACAGGGCCTCGGATATGAGTCCTGTATTGTTATTTTTCGTCACTACCTCCCCGAACTGGGAGTGGGTAATTTACGCGCCTGCTGCCTTCCTTAGATGTGGTAGCCGTTTCTCAGGCTCCCTCTCCGGAATCGAACCCTGATTCCCCGTTACCCGTTGCAACCATGGTAGTCCTAGATACTACCATCAAAAGTTGATAGGGCAGACAGTTGAAAGATCTGTCGTCGGTACAAGACCATACGATCTGCATGTTATCTAGAGTTCAACCAATGTAACGATCTTGCGATCGCTTGGTTTTAGCCTAATAAAAGCACACGTTCCATAAGGTCCGTGTTTTAATTGCATGTATTAGCTCTAGAATTACCACAGTTATCCAAGTAACTGTTAACGATCTAGACCATAACTGATATAATGAGCCTTTTGCGGTTTCACTGTTAATTCGTGTGTACTTAGACATGCATGGCTTAATCTTTGAGACAAGCATATAGACTACTGGCAGGATCAACCAGAATTATGTTTTTATCTATATGTATATATAATTTCAATATACATATTAAATAAATTATTAATATACAAACATTTTTACATGACACTCTATTTTATACATTCTGAATATAAAATTTATATTATAAATATATGCACACAAATAATAAATAAAACGAAATATGGCCATATTTAGATGGCTTTTCATATTCGATCATTTAAAATTCAAATTTTTAAATTAAACATATATAAATTTCACGTTCAACAATATATTTTTATTACACTTATTTTATATACTTATATATATTCATTGTATTAAATAATGTTTTAATATGTAACTAGCGCGGCATCAGGTGATCGTAGATCCTCCCAATTTACTATGTTACAAGTAACATTGGCATCACATCCATTGTCGTTTATAAAATAAATTACAAACTTTTAATGGTTTAGAAGCCATACAATGCAAATTGCCCCTTATTTATCATTGCAGTCCAGCACGGATACGACCTTAGAGGCGTTCAGGCATAATCCAACGGACGTAGCGTCATACCACTGTTCGCTCGAACAAGTATTGTGCCATTGGTCCGTACCTGCGTCTCG
>JAWNNV010001072.1:0-18513 GCA_035044485.1 Scaptomyza reducta
CACCTATAACTTTGTTGAACTTTCCAAACCTATAACTATGTCAAAACTTTCCGAACCTATAACTATGTCAAAACTGAACCGATTTTCAAAAGGAAAGGAGTTTTAGTCGTGGCACGATCTCAATAATTAAGCCGCATTCATAGTTGGAAATGTTTTTTTTTTCGAAATTTATGTTAAAGCATTCCGAACCTATAACTTTGTCAAAACTGAACCGACTTTCAAAAGGAAAGGCGTTTTAGTCGTGGCTCGATCTCAATAATTAAAACCGAATTCATAGTTGGAAATTTTTTTTTTTTTTAAATTCATGTTTAAACTTTCCGAACCTATAACTTTGCAAAAACTTTCCGAACCTATAACTATGTCAAAACTTTCCGAACCTATAACTTTGTCAAAACTGAACCGATTTTCAATAGGAAAGGTGGTTTAGTCGTGGTTCGATCTCAATAATTAAACCGAATTCATAGTTGGAAATATTTTTTTTTTCGAAATTCATGTTTAAACTTTCCGAACCTATAACTTTGCAAAAACTTTCCGAACCTATAACTATGTCAAAACTTTCCGAACCTATAACTTTGTCAAAACTGAACCGATTTTCAAAAGGAAATGCGATTTAGTCGTGGCTCGATCTCAATAATTAAACCGCATTCATAGTTAGAAATGTTTTTTTCTTTCGAAATTCATGTCAAAACTTTCCGAACCTTTAACTGTGTCAAAACTTTCCGAACCTATAACTTTGTCAAAACTGAACCGATTTTCAAAAGGAAATGCGTTTTATTCGTGGCTCGATCTCAATTATTAAACCGCATTCATAGTTGGAAATGTTTTTTTTTTCGAAATTCATGTTAAAACTTTCCGAACCTGTAACTTTGTCAAAATTTTCAAACCTATAACTATGTCAAAACTTTCCGAGCCTATAACTTTGTCAAAACTGAACCGATTTTCAAAAGGAAAGGCGTTTTAGTCGTGGCTCGATCTTAATAATTAAACCGCATTCATAGTTGGAAATGTTTTTTTTTTTCGAAATTCATTTCAAAACTTTCCGAACCTGTAACTTTGTCAAAACTTTCCAAACCTATAACTATGTCAAAACCTTCCGAGCCTATAACTTTCTCAAAACTGAACCGATTTTCAAAAGGAAAGGCGTTTTAGTCGTGGCTCGATATCAATAATTAAACCGAATTCATAGTTGGAAATGTTTTTTTTTTTCGAAATTCATGTTAAAACTTTCCGAACCTATAACTTTGTCCAAACTTTCTAAACCGATAATTCATGTTAAATCTTTCCGAACCTATAACTTTGCCAAAACTTTCCAAACCTATAACTATGTCAAAACATTCCGAACCTATAACTTTGTCAAAACTGAACCGATTTTCAAAAGGAAAGGCGTTTTAGTCGTGGTTCGATCTCAATAATTAAACCGCATTCATAGTTGGAAATATTTTTTTTTTCGAAATTCATGTTTAAACTTTCCGAACCTATAACTTTGCAACAACTTTCCGAACCTATAACTATGTCAAAACTTTCCGAACCTATAACTGTCAAAACTGAACCGATTTTCAAAAGGAAATGCGTTTTAGTCGTGGCTCGATCTCAATAATTAAACCGCATTCATAGTTGGAAATGTTTTTTTATTTCGAAATTCATGTTAAAACTTTCCGAACCTATAACTTTGTCAAAACTGAACTGATTTTCAAAAGAAAATGCGTTTTAGTCGTGGCTCGATCTCAATAATTAAACCGCATTCGTAGTTGGAAATGTTTTTTTTTTTCGAAATTCATGTCAAAACTTTCCGAACCTATAACTTTGTCAATTTTTTCCGAACCTTTAACTGTGTTAAAACTTTCCGAACCTATAACTTTGTCAAAACAGAACCGATTTTCAATAGGAAAGGCGTTTTAGTCGTGGTTCGATCTCAATAATTAAACCGCATTCATAGATGGAAATGTTTTTTTTTTCCCCAAATTCATTTCAAAACTTTCCGAACCTATAACTATGTCAAAACTGAACCGATTTTCAAAAGGAAATGCTATTTAGTCGTGGCTCGATCTCAATAATTAAACCGAATTCATAGTTGGAAATGTTTTTTTTGTCAAAGTTCATGTTAAAACTTTCCGATCCTGTAACTTTGTCAAAACTTTCCAAACATTTAACTATGTCAAAACTTTCCGAACCTATAACTTTGTCAAAACTGAACCGATTTTCAAAAGGAAATGCGTTTTAGTCGTGGCTCGATCTCAATAATTAAACTGCATTCATAGTTGGAAATGTTTTTTTTTCGAAATTCATGTCAAAACTTTCCGAACCTATAACTTTGTCAATTTTTTCCGAACCTTTAACTGTGTTAAAACTTTCCGAACCTATAACTTTGTCAAAACAGAACCGATTTTCAATAGGAAAGGCGTTTTAGTCGTGGCTCGATCTCAATAATTAAACCGCATTCATATTTGGAAATGTTTTTTTTTCGAAATTCATTTCAAAACTTTCCGAACCTATAACTATGTCAAAACTGAACCGATTTTCAAAAGGAAATGCGTTTTAGTCGTCGCTCGATCTCAATAATTAAACCGAATTCATAGTTGGAAATATTTTTTTTTTCGAAATTCATGTTTAAACTTTCCGAACCTATAACTTTGCAAAAACTTTCCGAACCTATAACTATGTCAAAACTTTCCGAACCTATAACTTTGTCAAAACTGAACAGATTTTCAAAAGGAAATGCGTTTTAGTCGTGGCTCGATCTCAATAATTAAACCGCATTCATAGTTGGAAATGTTTTGTTATTTCGAAATTCATGTTAAAATTTTCCGAACCTATAACTTTGTCAAAACTGAACCGATTTTCAAAAGGAAAGGCGTTTTAGTCGTGGCTCGATCTCAATAATTATACCGCATTCATAGTTGGAAATGTTTTTATTTTTCGAAATTCATGTCAAAACTTTCCGAACCTATAACTTTGTCAATTTTTTCCGAACCTTTAACTGTGTCAAAACTTTCCGAACCTATATCTTTGTCAAAAGTGAACCCATTTTCAAAAGGAAAGGCGTTTTAGTCGTGGCTCGATCTCAATGATTATACCGCATTCATAGTTAGAAATGTTTTTATTTTTCGAAATTCATGTTAAAACATTCCGAACCTATAAATATGTCAAAATTTTCATAACCTATAACTTTGTCAAAACTGAACCGATTTTCAAAAGGAAATGCGTTTTAGTCGTCGCTCGATCTCAATAATTAAACCGAATTCATATTTGGAAATGTTTTTTTTTTTTTTCGAAATTTATGTTAAAACTTTCCGAACCTGTAACTTTGTCAAAACTTTCCAAAGCGATAATTCATGTAAAAACTTTCCGAACCTGTAACTTTGTCAAAACTTTCCAAACCTATAACTATGTCAAAACTTTCCGAACCTATAACTTTGTTAAAACTGAACCGATTTTCAAAAGGAAAGGCGTTTTAGTCGTGGCACGATCTCAATAATTAAGCCGCATTCATAGTTGGAAATGTTTTTTTTTCGAAATTTATGTTAAAACATTCCGAACCTATAACTTTGTCAAAACTTTCAAACCTATAACTATGTCAAAACTTTCCGAACCTATAACTTTGTCAAAACTGAACCGATTTTCAAAAGGAAAGGCGTTTTAGTCGTGGCTCGATCTCAATAATTAATCGCATTCATAGTTGGAAATGTTTTTTTTTTCGAAATTCATGTTAAAACTTTCCGAACCTGTAACTTTGTCAAAACTTTCCAAACATCTAACTATGTCAAAACTTTCCGAACCTATAACTTTGTCAAAACTGAACCGATTTTCAAAAGGAAAGGCGTTTTAGTTGTGTCTCGATGTCAATAATTATACCGCATTCATAGTTGGAAATGAATTTTTTTTTTTGCAATTCATGTCAAAACTATCCGTACCTATAACTTTGTCAATTTTTTCCGAACCTTTAACTGTGTCAAAACTTTCCGAACCTATAACTTTGTCAAAACTGAACCCATTTTCAAAAGGAAAGGCGTTTTAATCGTGGCTCGATCTCAATAATTAAACCGCATTCATAGTTGCAAATGTTTTTTTTTTCGAAATTCATGTTAAAACTTTCCGAACCTGTAACTTTGTCAAAACTTTCAGACCTATAACTATGTCAAAACTTTCCGAGCCTATAACTTTGTCAAAACTGAACCGATTTTCAAAAGGAAAGGCGTTTTAATCGTGGCTCTATCTCAATAATTAAACCGCATTCATAGTTGCAAATGTTTTTTTTTTCGAAATTCATTTCAAAACTTTCCGAACCTGTAACTTTGTCAAAACTTTCCGAACCTATAACTATGTCAAAACTTTCCGAACCTAGATTTTTGTCAAAACTGAACCGATTTTCAAAAGGAAAGGCGTTTTGGTCGTGGCTCGATCTCAATAATTAAACCGCATTCATAGTTGAAAATGTTTTTTTTTTCGAAATTCATTTCAAAACTTTCCGAACCTATAACTTTGTATATTTTTTCAGAAACTTTAACTGTGTCAAAACTTTCCGAACCTATAACTATGTCAAAACTTTCCGAGCCTATAACTTTGTCAAAACTGAACCGATTTTCAAAAGGAAAGGCGTTTTAGTCGTGGCACGATCTCAATAATTATACCGCATTCATAGTTGGAAATGTTTTTTTTTTCGAAATTTATGTTAAAACATTCCGAACCTATAACTTTGTCAAAACTTTCAAACCTATAACTATGTCAAAACTTTCCGAGCCTATAACTTTGTCAAAACTGAACCGATTTTCAAAAGGAAAGGCGTTTTAGTCGTGGCTCGATCTCAATAATTAAACCGCATTCATAGTTGGAAATGTTTTTTTTTTCGAAATGCATTTCAAAACTTTCCGAACCTATAACTATGTCAAAACTGAACCGATTTTCAAAAGGAAAGGCGTTTTAGTCGTGGCTCGATCTGAATAATTAAGCCGAATTCATAGTTGGAAATATTTTTTTTTTCGAAATTCATGTTAAAACTTTCCGAACCTATAACTTTGCCAAAACTTTCCGAACCTATAACTATGTCAAAACTTTCCGAACCTATAACTTTGTCAAAACTGAACCGATTTTCAAAAGGAAAGGCGTTTTAGTCGTGGCTCGATCTCAATAATTAAACCGCATTCATAGTTGAAAATGTTTTTTTATTTCGAAATTCATGTTAAAACTTTCCGAACCTATAATCGTGTCAAAACTTTCCGAACCTATAACTATGTCAAAACTTTCCGAACCTATAACTTTGTCAAAACTGAACCGATTTTCAAAAGGAAAGGCGTTTTAGTCGTGGCTCGATCTCAATAATTAAACCGCATTCATAGTTGGAAATGTTTTTTTTTTTCGAAATGCATTTCAAAACTTTCCGAACCTATAACTATGTCAAAACTGAACCGATTTTCAAAAGGAAATGCGTTTTAGTCGTTGCTCGATCTCAATAATTAAACCGAATTCATAGTTGGAAATATTTTTTTATTTTGCAATTCATGTCAAAACTTTCCGAACCTATAACTTTGTCAATTTTTTCCGAACCTTTAACTGTGTCAAAACTTTCCGAACCTATAACTTTGCCAAAACTTTCCGAACCTATAACTATGTCAAAACTTTCCGAACCTATAACTATGTCAACACTTTCCGAACCTATAACTTTGTCAAAACTGAACCGATTTTCAAAAGGAAAGGCGTTTTAGTCGTGGCTCGATCTGAATAATTAAACCGCATTCATAGTTGGAAATGGTTTTTTTTTTGCAATTCATGTCAAAACTTTCCGAACCTATAACTTTGTCAATTTTTTCCGAACCTTTAACTGTGTCAAAACTTTCCGAACCTATAACTTTGCCAAAACTTTCCGAACCTATAACTATGTCAAACCTTTCCGAACCTATAACTTTGTCAAAACTGAACCGATTTTCAAAAGGAAAGGCGTTTTAGTCGTGGCTCGATCTCAATAATTAAACCGCATTCATAGTTGGAAATGTTTTTTTTTTCGAAATTCATTTCAAAACTTTCCGAACCTATAACTATGTCAAAACTGAACCAATTTTCAAAACGAAATCCGTTTTAGTCGTGGCTCGATCTCAATAATTAAACCGAATTCATAGTTGGAAAAGTTTTTTTTGTCGAAATTCATGTTAAAACTTTCCGAACCTGTAACTTTGTCAAAACTTTCCAAACATATAACTATGTCAAAACTTTCCGAAGCTATAACTTTGTCAAAACTGAACCGACTTTCAAAAGGAAATGCGGTTTAGTCGTGGCTCGATCTGAATAATTAAACCGCATTCATAGTTGGAAATGTTTTTTTTTTTCGAAATTCATGTTAAAACTTTCCGAACCTGTAACTTTGTCAAAACTTTCCAAACATCTAACTATGTCAAAACTTTCCGAGCCTATAACTTTGTCAAAACTGAACCGATTTTCAAAAGGAAAGGCGTTTTAGTCGTGGCTCGATCTCAATAATTAAACCGCATTCATATTTGGAAATGTTTTTTTTTCGAAATTCATTTCAAAACTTTCCGAACCTATAACTATGTCAAAACTGAACCGATTTTCAAAAGGAAATGCGTTTTAGTCGTTGCTCGATTCCAAACCTATAACTATGTCAAAACTTTCCGAAGCTTTAACTTTGTCAAAACTGAACCGACTTTCAAAAGGAAATGCGTTTTAGTCGTGGCTCGATCTGAATAATTAAACCGCATTCATAGATGGAAATGTTTTTTTTTTTCGAAATTCATTTCTAAATTTTCCGAACCATAACCGTGTCAAAACTTTCCGAACCTATAACTATGTCAAAACTTTCCGAACCTATAACTTTGTCAAAACTGAACCGATTTTCAAAAGGAAAGGCGTTTTAGTCGTGGCTCGATCTCAATAATTAAGCCACATTCATAGTTGAAAATGTTTTTTTTCGAAATTCATGTCAAAACTTTCCGAACCTATAACTATGTCAAAACTTTCCGAGCCTATAACTTTGTCAATACTGAACAGATTTTCAAAAGGAAAGGCGTTTTAGTCGTGGCTCGATCTCAATAATTAAACCGCATTCATAGTTGGAAATTTTTTTTTTTTCGAAATTCATTTCAAAACTTTCTGAACCTATAACTATGTCAAAACTGAACCGATTTTCAAAACGAAATGCGTTTTAGTCGTGGCTCGATTTCAACAATTAAACCGAATTCATAGTTGGAAAAGTTTTTTATGTCGAAATTCATGTTAAAACTTTCCGAACCTGTAACTTTGTCAAAACTTTCCAAACATCTAACTATGTCAAAACTTTCCGAACCTATAACTTTGTCAATACTGAACCGATTTTCAAAAGGAAATGCGTTTTAGTTGTGCCTCGATCTCAATAATTATACCGCATTCATAGTTGGAAATGATTTTTTTTTTTGCAATTCATGTCAAAACTTTCCGAACCTATAACTTTGTCAATTTTTTCCGAACCTTTAACTGTGTCAAAACTTTCCGAACCTATAACTATGTCAAAACTGAACCGATTTTCAAAACGAAATGCGTTTTAGCCGTGGCTCGATCTCAATAATTAAACCGCATTCATAGTTGGAAAAGTTTTTTTTGTCGAAATTCATGTTAAAACTTTCCGAACCTGTAACTTTGTCAAAACTTTCCAAACATATAACTATGTCAAAACTTTCCGAAGCTATAACTTTGTCAAAACTGAACCGACTTTCAAAAGGAAATGCGTTTTAGTCGTGGCTCGATCTGAATAATTAAACCGCATTCATAGTTGGAAATGTTTTTTTTTTTCGAAATTCATGTTAAAACTTTCCGAACCTGTAACTTTGTCAAAACTTTCCAAACATATAACTATGTCAAAACTTTCCGAACCTGTAACTTTGTCAAAACTTTCAGACCTATAACTATGTCAAAACTTTCCGAGCTTATTACTTTGTCAAAACTGAACAGATTTTCAAAAGGAAAGGCGTTTTAGTCGTGGCTCGATCTCAATAATTAAGCCGCATTCATAGTTGAAAATGTTTTTTTTTCGAAATTCATTTCAAAACTTTCCGAACCTATAACTATGTAAAACTGAACCGATTTTAAAAAGGAAATGCGTTTTAGTCGTGGCTCGATCTCAATAATTAAACCGCATTCATAGTTGGAAATGTTTATTTTTTTTGCGAAATTCATTTCAAAACTTTCCGAACCTATAACTATGTCAAAACTGAACCGATTTTCAAAAGGAAATGCGTTTTGTTCGTGGCTCGATCTCAATAATTAAACCGAATTCATAGTTGGAAATGTTTTTTTTTTCGAAATTCATGTTAAAACTTTCCGAACCTGTAACTTTGCCAAAACTTTCCAAACCTATAACTATGTCAAAACTTTCCGAAGCTTTAACTTTGTCAAAAGTGAACCGATTTTCAAAAGAAAAGGCGTTTTAGTCGTGGCTCGATCTCAATAATTAAACCGCATTCATATTTGGAAATGTTTTTTTTTTTCGAAATTCATGTTAAAACTTTCCGAACCTGTAACTTTGTCAAAACTTTCCAAACATCTAACTATGTCAAAACTTTCCGAACCTATAACTTTGTCAAAACTGAACCGATTTTCAAAAGGAAATGCGTTTTAGTTGTGTCTCGATCTCAATAATTATACCGCATTCAAAATTGGAAATGATTTTTTTTTTTGCAATTCATGTCAAAACTTTCCGAACCTATAACTTTGTCAATTTTTTCCGAACCTTTAACTGTGTCAAAACTTTCCGAACCTATAACTATGTCAAAACTGAACCGATTTTCAAAACGAAATGCGTTTTAGTCGTGTCTCGATCTCAATAATTAAACCGAATTCATAGTTAGAAAATTTTTTTTTGTCGAAATTCATGTTAAAACTTTCCGAACCTGTAACTTTGTCAAAACTTTCCAAACATATAACTATGTCAAAACTTTCCGAATCTGTAACTTTGTCAAAACTTTCAGACCTATAACTATGTCAAAACTTTCCGAGCTTACTACTTTGTCAAAACTGAACTGATTTTCAAAAGGAAAGGCGTTTTAGTCGTGGCTCGATCTCAATAATTAAGCCGCATTCATAGTTGAAAATGTTTTTTTTTCGAAATTCATGTCAAAACTTTCCGAACCTATAACTTTGTCAATTTTTTCCGAACCTTTAACTGTGTCAAAACTTTCCGAACCTATAACTATGTCAAAACTTTCCGAGCCTGTAACTTTGTCAATACTGAACAGATTTTCAAAAGGAAAGGCGTTTTAGTTGTGGCTCGATCTCAATAATTAAACCGCATTCATAGTTGGAAATGTTTTTTTTTTCGAAATTCATTTCAAAACTTTGTTATGGTCGGCGATGGGCTATCGATGGTTTTGGTGGTTGAACGAGGGTTGGAGGGTCGAACAGGCCAGGAGATTCGATAGGTGTCGGCGCTTTTAAAGGAGGAAGAAAAAAAAAAAAAAAGGTGCGAGTCATGCACGGAGTGGCACACGTGAAAAATTGAAATTAAAAATTAAAAGCAAAGCAAATTTTAGTGAGCGTTTCTGTACATTTTTACGAAACTCACGCGGCTCTATAAATAACAAAAACAACAACGAACAACGACAACATATAAAACGCCAGCAAAACGCCTAGCATCAAGTGCTAAAATTTCTGGCCGAAGCAGTGGAGACAGCAGCTCACACAAATCAGGAGTGGCCAAGGCGGATTCGGAGACCACCAGACGAGGATCAGCAAACCCGTCGATGGGAGTGTCAAGTTTGTTCAGTAGAAATAGCGCCCCCCAAAATAAGTGAACACCAGCGCTTGCGCAACAGTCACAGCCGCCGTCACAGGCACAGTGGGCCGCGACCGATGGCCGAAATGCCCTAAGCAGACTCAGCGAATCAATTCATTTATATCCAATTTATATCCGCCCCTAGTTTTTTAATTTATTATCATTTAATTTATTTATCATTTAATTTATTATCATTTAATTTATTTAGTTAGCAATTCCTTCTACGTTTTTGTGTATTGTGTATATGTTCTGTGTTTATTAGTTTGTGTTCCTTTTTTTCATTTAAATACTTTATTCATTCTTTTGTTTAATTTATATAAAGTAAATTTAATTTAAGAAAACAATGTATAGTTTTAAATGAATAAATATAAGTGTGTATTGTTTAGCTAAACATGTGTGAGTAGTTATTTATGTGTGGGTGGGACGATTGTGTGTTGATGTCGGGGTAAGTTGTTGTTGCTAGTACAGTGTATTAGGGGGTCGGCAATCAAATGCAAACATGCCGACTCATAGGTAGGGAGGGCAGCATTGGGGGTAAATGTTTACACCTTTTTACCTTTGTATGTCCAATAATTGTCCGAATCTGTAAAGATCTGATTTTCAACCGTTAGTTTTTTTTGTTAGTTATTCGTACTGAAAAAAAATATAAATTTATTGTTACACCGGCCAGCACTGTATCCAGGTCGTATCCATCCCTGAGGGACCGATTTTCCAGCTAGCCATCGATACAGTGTTGGGAAGAAACAGCCGGTTCATAACAACTTTCCGAACCTATAACTATGTCAAAACTTTCCAATCCTATAACTATGTCAAAACCTTCCGAGCCTATAACTTTGTCAAAACTGAACCGACTTTCAAAAGGAAATGCGTTTTAGTCGTGGCTCGATCTCAATAATTAAACCGCATTCATAGTTGCAAATGTTTTTTTTTTCGAAATTCATGTTAAAACTTTCCGAACCTGTAACTTTGCCAAAACTTTCCAAACCTATAACTATGTCAAAACTTTCCGAAGCTTTAACTTTGTCAAAACTGAACCGATTTTCAAAAGAAAAGGCGTTTTAGTCGTGGCTCGATCTCAATAATTAAACCGCATTCATAGTTGGAAATGTTTTCTTTTTTTCGAAATTCATTTCAAAACTTTCCGAACCTATAACTATGTAAAACTGAACCGATTTTAAAAAGGAAATGCGTTTTAGTCGTGGCTCGATCTCAATAATTAAACCGAATTCATAGTTGGAAATATGTTTTTTTCGAAATTCATGTTAAAACTTTCCGAACCTATAACTATGTCAAAACTTTCCGAACCTATAACTTTGTCAAAACTGAACCGATTTTCAAAAGGAAAGGCGTTTTAGTCGTGACTCGATCTCAATAATTAAACCGCATTCGTAGTTGGAAATGTTTTTTTTTTCGAAATTCATGTTAAAACTTTCCGAACCTGTAACTTTGTCAAAACTTTCCAAACCTATAACTATGTCAAAACTTTCCGAGCCTATAAATTTGTCAAAACTGAACCGAATTTCAAAAGGACAGGCGTTTTAGTCGTGGCTCGATCTCAATAATTAAACCGCATTCATAGTTGGAAATGTTTTTTTTTTTGCGAAATTCATATTAAAACTTTCCGAACCTGTAACTTTGTCAAAACTTTCCAAACATCTAACTATGTCAAAACTTTCCGAACCTATAACTTTGTCAAAACTGAACCGATTTTCAAAAGGAAATGAGTTTTAGTTGTGTCTCGATCTCAATAATTATACCGCATTCAAAATTGGAAATGATTTTTTTTTTTTGCAATTCATGTCAAAACTTTCCGAACCTATAACTTTGTCAATTTTTTCCGAACCTTTAACTGTGTCAAAACTTTCCGAACCTATAACTATGTCAAAACTGAACCGATTTTCAAAACGAAATGCGTTTTAGTCGTGTCTCGATCTCAATAATTAAACCGAATTCATAGTTAGAAAATTTTTTTTTGTCGAAATTCATGTTAAAACTTTCCGAACCTGTAACTTTGTCAAAACTTTCCAAACATATAACTATGTCAAAACTTTCCGAACCTGTAACTTTATCAAAACTTTCAGACCTATAACTATGTCAAAACTTTCCGAGCTTATTACTTTGTCAAAACTGAACAGATTTTCAAAAGGAAAGGCGTTTTAGTCGTGGCTCGATCTCAATAATTAAGCCGCATTCATAGTTGAAAATGTTTTTTTTTCGAAATTCATGTCAAAACTTTTCGAACCTATAACTTTGTCAATTTTTTCCGAACCTTTAACTGTCTCAAAACTTTCCGAACCTATAACTATGTCAAAACTTTCCGAGCCTGTAACTTTGTCAATACTGAACAGATTTTCAAAAGGAAAGGCGTTTTAGTCGTGGCTCGATCTCAATAATTAAACCGCATTCATAGTTGGAAATGTTTTTTTTTTCGAAATTCATTTCAAAACTTTCCGAACCTATAACTATGTCAAAACTTTCCAATCCTATAACTATGTCAAAACCTTCCGAGCCTATAACTTTGTCAAAACTGATCAGAATTTCAAAAGGAAAGGCGTTTTAGTCGTGGCTCGATCTCAATAATTAAACCGCATTCATAGTTGGAAATGTTTATTTTTTTTTGCGAAATTCATTTCAAAACTTTCCGAACCTATAACTATGTCAAAACTGAACCGATTTTCAAAAGGAAATGCGTTTTAGTCGTGGCTCGATCTCAATAATTAAACCGAATTCATAGTTGGAAATGTTTTTTTTTTCGAAATTCATGTTAAAACTTTTCGCACCTGTAACTTTGTCAAAACTTTCCAAACATATAACTATGTCAAAACTTTCCGAAGCTATAACTTTGTCAAAACTGAACCGACTTTCAAAAGGAAATGCGTTTTAGTCGTGGCTCGATCTCAATAATTAAACCGCATTCATAGTTGGATATGTTTTTTTTTTTTCGAAATTCATGTTAAAACTTTCCGAACCTGTAACTTTGCCAAAACTTTCCAAACCTATAACTATGTCAAAACTTTCCGAAGCTTTAACTTTGTCAAAACTGAACCGATTTTCAAAAGAAAAGGCGTTTTAGTCGTGGCTCGATCTCAATAATTAAACCGCATTCATAGTTGGAAATGTTTTCTTTTTTTCGAAATTCATTTCAAAACTTTCCGAACCTATAACTATGTAAAACTGAACCGATTTTAAAAAGGAAAGGCGTTTTAGTCGTGGCTCGATCTCAATAATTAAACCGCATTCATAGTTGGAAAAGTTTTTTTTTTTTCGAAATTCATGTTAAAACTTTCCGAACCTGTAACTTTGTCAAAACTTTCCAAACCTATAACTATGTCAAAACTTTCCGAGCCTATAACTTTGTCAAAACTGAACCGATTTTCAAAAGGAAAGACGTTTTAGTCGTGGCTCGATCTCAATAATTAAACCGCATTCATAGTTGGAAATGTTTTTTTTTTCCAAATCATTTCAAAACTTTCCGAACCTATAACTATGTCAAAACTGAACTGATTTTTAAAAGTAAATGCGTTTTAGTCGTGGCTCGATCTCAATAATTAAACCGAATTCATAGTTGGAAATATTTTTTTTTCGAAATTCATGTTAAAACTTTCCGAACCTATAACTATGTCAAAACTTTCCGAACCTATAACTTTGTCAAAACAAAACCGATTTTCAAAAGGGAAGGTGTTTTAGTCGTGGCTCGATCTCAATAATTAAACCGCATTCATAGTTGGAAATTTTTTTTTTTTTTTGAAATTCATGTTAGAAATTTCCGAACCTGTAACTTTGTCAAAACTTTCCAAACCTATAACTATGTCAAAACTTTCCGAACCTATAACTTTGTCAAAACTGAACCGATTTTCAAAACGAAAGGCGTTTTAGTCGTGGCTCGATCTCAATAATTAAACCGCATTCATAGTTGGAAAAGTTTTTTTTTTTCGAAATTCATGTTAAAACTTTCCGAACCTGTAACTTTGCCAAAACTTTCCAAACCTATAACTATGTCAAAACTTTCCGAAGCTTTAACTTTGTCAAAACTGAACCGATTTTCAAAAGAAAAGGCGTTTTAGTCGTGGCTCGATCTCAATAATTAAACCGAATTCATAGTTGGAAATGTTTTTTTTTTCGAAATTCATGTTAAAACTTTTCGAACCTGTAACTTTGTCAAAACTTTCCAAACCTATAACTATGTCAAAACTTTCCGAGCCTATAACTTTGTCAAAACTGAACCGATTTTCAAAAGGAAAGACGTTTTAGTCGTGGCTCGATCTCAATAATTAAACCGCATTCATAGTTGGAAATGTTTTTTTTTTCGAAATCATTTCAAAACTTTCCGAACCTATAACTATGTCAAAACTGAACTGATTTTTAAAAGGAAATGCGTTTTAGTCGTGGCTCGATCTCAATAATTAAACCGCATTCATAGTTGGAAATGTTTTTTTTTTTCGAAATTCATGTTAAAACTTTCCGAACCTGTAACTTTGCCAAAACTTTCCAAACCTATAACTATGTCAAAACTTTCCGAAGCTTTAACTTTGTCAAAACTGAACCGATTTTAAAAAGGAAATGCGTTTTAGTCGTGGCTCGATCTCAATAATTAAACCGAATTCATAGTTGGAAATATTTTTTTTTCGAAATTCATATTAAAACTTTCCGAACCTATAACTATGTCAAAACTTTCCGAACCTATAACTTTGTCAAAACTGAACCGATTTTCAAAAGGAAAGGCGTTTTAGTCGTGACTCGATCTCAATAATTAAACCGCATTCGTAGTTGGAAATGTTTTTTTTTTTCGAAATTCATGTTAAAACTTTCCGAACCTGTAACTTTGTCAAAACTTTCCAATCCTATAACTATGTCAAAACTTTCCGAGCCTATAACTTTGTCAAAACTGAACCGAATTTCAAAAGGAAAGGCGTTTTAGTCGTGGCTCGATCTCAATAATTAAACCGCATTCATAGTTGGAAATGTTTTTTTTTTGCGAAATTCATTTCAAAACTTTCCGAACCTATAACTATGTCAAAACTGAACCGATTTTCAAAAGGAAATGCGTTTTAGTCGTGGCTCGATCTCAATAATTAAACCGAATTCAAAGTTGGAAATGTTTTTTTTTTCGAAATTCATGTTAAAACTTTCCGAACCTGTAACTTTGCCAAAACTTTCCAAACCTATAACTATGTCAAAACTTTCCGAACCTATAACTTTGTCAAAACTGAACCGATTGTCAAAAATAAATGCGTTTTAGTCGTGGCACGATCTCAATTAATAATTAAGCCGCATTCATAGTTGGAAATGTTTTTTTTCGAAATTTATGTTAAAACATTCCGAACCTATAACTTTGTCAAAACTGAAACGACTTTCAAAAGGAAATGCGTTTTAGTCGTGGCTCGATCTCAATAATTAAACCGCATTCATAGTTGGAAATGTTTTTTTTTCGAAATTCATGTTAAAACCTTCCGAACCTGTAACTTTGTCAAATCTTTCCAAACATCTAACTATGTCAAAACTTTCCGAACCTATAACTTTGTCAAAACTGAACCCATTTTCAAAAGGAAAGGCGTTTCAATCGTGGCTCGATCTCAATAATTAAACCGCTTTCATAGTTGCAAATGTTTTTTTTTTTCGAAATTCATGTTAAAACTTTCCGAACCTGTAACTTTGTCAAAACTTTCAGACCTATAACTATAACTATGTCAAAACTTTCCGAGCCTATAACTTTGTCAAAACTGAACAGATTTTCAAAAGGAAAGGCGTTTTAGTCGTGGCTCGATCTCAATAATTAAACCGAAATCATAGTTGGAAATGTTTTTTTTTTCGAAATTCATTTCTAAATTTTCCGAACCTATAACCGTGTCAAAACTTTCCGAACCTATAACTATGTCAAAACTTTCTGAACCTATAATTTTGTCAAAACTGAACCGATTTTCAAAAGGAAAGGCGTTTTAGTCGTGGCTCGACTAAGCCGCATTCATAGTTGAAAATGTTTTTTTTTTCGAAATTCATGTCAAAACTTTCCGAACCTATAACTTTGTCCATTTTTTCCGAACCTTTAACTGTTTCAAAACTTTCCGAACCTATAACTTTGTCAAATCTGAACCCATTTTCAAAAGGAAAGGCGTTTTAGTCGTGGTTCGATCTCAATAATTAAACCGCATTCATAGTTGGAAATGTTTTTTTTTCAAAATCATTTCAAAACTTTCCGAACCTATAACTATGTCAAAACTGAACTGATTTTTAAAAGTAAATGCGTTTTAGTCGTGGCTCGATCTCAATAATTAAACCGAATTCATAGTTGGAAATATTTTTTTTTTCGAAATTCATGTTAAAACTTTCCGAACCTATAACTATGTCAAAACTTTCCGAACCTATAACTTTGTCAAAACAAAACCGATTTTCAAAAGGGAAGGTGTTTTAGTCGTGGCTCGATCTCAATAATTAAACCGCATTCATAGTTGGAAATTTTTTTTTTTTTTTGAAATTCATGTTAGAAATTTCCGAACCTGTAACTTTGTCAAAACTTTCCAAACCTATAACTATGTCAAAACTTTCCGAACCTATAACTTTGTCAAAACTGAACCGATGTTCAAAACGAAAGGCGTTTTAGTCGTGGCTCGATCTCAATAATTAAACCGAATTCATAGTTGGAAAAGTTTTTTTTTTTCGAAATTCATGTTAAAACTTTCCGAACCTGTAACTTTGCCAAAACTTTCCAAACCTATAACTATGTCAAAACTTTCCGAAGCTTTAACTTTGTCAAAACTGAACCGATTTTCAAAAGAAAAGGCGTTTTAGTCGTGGCTCGATCTCTATAATTAAACCGAATTCATAGTTGGAAATGTTTTTTTTTTTCGAAATTCATGTTAAAACTTTTCGAACCTGTAACTTTGTCAAAACTTTCCAAACCTATAACTATGTCAAAACTTTCCGAGCCTATAACTTTGTCAAAACTGAACCGATTTTCAAAAGGAAAGACGTTTTAGTCGTGGCTCGATCTCAATAATTAAACCGCATTCATAGTTGGAAATGTTTTTTTTTTTCGAAATCATTTCAAAACTTTCCGAACCTATAACTATGTCAAAACTGAACTGATTTTTAAAAGGAAATGCGTTTTAGTCGTGGCTCGATCTCAATAATTAAACCGCATTCATAGTTGGAAATGTTTTTTTTTTCGAAATTCATGTTAAAACTTTCCAAACCTGTAACTTTGCCAAAACTTTCCAAACCTATAACTATGTCAAAACTTTCCGAAGCTTTAACTTTGTCAAAACTGAACCGATTTTAAAAAGGAAATGCGTTTTAGTCGTGGCTCGATCTCAATAATTAAACCGAATTCATAGTTGAAATATTTTTTTTTCGAAATTCATATTAAAACTTTCCAACCTATAACTATGTCAAAACTTTCCGAACCTATAACTTTGTCAAAACTGAACCGATTTTCAAAAGGAAAGGCGTTTTAGTCGTGACTCGATCTCAATAATTAAACCCCATTCGTAGTTGGAAATGTTTTTTTTTTCGAAATTCATGTTAAAACTTTCCGAACCTGTAGGCGTTTTTGGCAATAAGGAAAGGCGTTAGTTGAGTGAGCTAGAATATCAATAATTAAACCGCATTCATCTGGGCAATGTTTTGATAAATTCATTTCAAAATTTTCCGAACCTATAACTATAGAAAACTAAACAAGTCCTTTTGGTTGGTGGTGGTTGGGTGGCAGTGATTGAACAGTTTTCATATTGAACTTTTCAACATCTGTAGTTCAAGTTTTCAAGTTATTGGTTTTGTCAAAATTTTCAAAAATTATGACTTTTCAAACTGAATTTTCGGATTTATCAAAAATGCGTTTTAGTCGTGGCACGATCTCAATTAATAATTAACCGCATTCATAGTTGCAAATGTTTTTTTTTTGAAATTTATGTTAAAACATTCCGAACCTATAACTTTGTCAAAAACTGAAACGACTTTTTTCAAAAGGAAATGCGTTTTAGTCGTGGCTCGATCTCAATAATTAAACCGAATTCATAGTTGGAAAAGTTTTAATTTTTTTCGAAATTCATGTTAAAACTTTCCGAACCTGTAACTTTGTCAAAACTTTCCAAACCTATAACTATGTCAAAACTTTCCGAACCTATAACTTTGTCAAAACTGAACCGACATTCAAAAGGAAATGCGTTTTAGTCATGGCTCGATCTGAATAATTAAACCGCATTCATAGTTGGAAATGTTTTTTTTTTCGAAATTCATGTTAAAACTTTCCGAACCTATAACTTTGTCAAATCTTTCCAAACATCTAACTATGTCAAAACTTTCCGAACCTATAACTTTGTCAAAACTGAACCCATTTTCAAAAGGAAAGGCGTTTCAATCGTGGCTCGATCTCAATAATTAAACCGCTTTCATAGTTGCAAATGTTTTTTTTTTCGAAATTCATGTTAAAACTTTCCGAACCTGTAACTTTGTCAAAACTTTCAGACCTATAACTATAACTATGTCAAAACTTTCCGAGCCTATAACTTTGTCAAAACTGAACAGATTTTCAAAAGGAAAGGCGTTTTAGTCGTGGCTCGATCTCAATAATTAAACCGCATTCATAGTTGGAAATGTTTTTTTTTCGAAATTCATTGCTAAATTTTCCGAACCTATAACCGTGTCAAAACTTTCCGAACCTATAACTATGTGAAGACTTTCCGAACCTATCATTTTATAAAAACTCACCCGAATTTCAAAAGGAAAGGCGTTTTAGTCGTGGCTCGACTAAGCCGCATTCATAGTTG
>JAWNNV010001073.1:0-30955 GCA_035044485.1 Scaptomyza reducta
CCCAGCGGTTACTCCTGCAGTGAATCCAGTGATGACCCCTACGGTGACTCCAGCGGCGACTCCAGCGGTGTCTCCAGCGGTTATTCCCACGGAGACTTCAACGGCGATCCAACGACGACAACCTGCAAAGAAAGAAGAATGAAAATATTAATGAATATATGCACGTTTATGCATGCATATATATATTAAATATTTACCTGACGACTGCATTCTGCACGATGACCAACGGCGACCCCAGATGCGACTTCAATGGTGACTTCTGTGGCTCCAGCGGCAACCTGCAATTAAAACAACAATTAATACACATCCCTAAATTGACACTCAATTTATATGTATACTCACCTTGCTGCAATATTCCAACGGCGATTCCAGCGGCGATCCAACGACGACTACCTGCAAAGAAAAAGAATGAAAATATTAATGAATATATACATGTTTACATGTATGTGTATATATGTATATATTTACCTGATGACTGCATACTGCACGTTAACCAACGGCTACTCCAGTGACGATCCAACGACGACAACCTGCAAAGAAAGAAGAATGAAAATATTGATGAATATATGCATGTTTATGCATGCATATATATATTAAAAGTTTACCTGACGACTGCATGCTGCACGATGACCAACGGCGACCCCAGATGCGACTTCAATGGCGACTTCCGTGGCTCCAGCGGCAACCTGCAATTAAAAAACAACAAATAATATACATTCCTAAATTGACACACAATTTATATGTATACTTATCTTGTTACATTGACTCCGGCGGCTACTCCAGTGGCTTCTCCATCGACGAGCGGCTCCTGTGTTGACTCCAGCGGCGAATCCTGCGGTTATTCCAACGGCGACCCCAGCGGCGATCCAACGACGACTACCTGCAAAGAAAAAGAATGAAAATATTAATTAATATATACATATTTACATATATATATATATGTATATATTTACCTGATGACTGCATACTGCACGATAACCAACGGCGACTCCAGTGACGATCCAACGACGACAACCTGCAATGATAAGAAGAATTAAAATATGGATGAATATATGCATGTTTATGCATGTGTATTTACCTGACGACTGCATGCTGCACGATGACCAACGGCGACCCCAGATGCGACTTCAATGGCGACTTCTGTGGCTCCAGCGGCAACCTGCAATTAAAAAACAACAAATAATATACATTCCTAAATTGACACACAATTTATATGTATACTTATCTTGTTACATTGACTCCGGCGGCTACTCCAGTGGCTTCTCCATCGACGAGCGGCTCCTGTGTTGACTCCAGCGGCGAATCCTGCGGTTATTCCAACGGCGACCCCAGCGGCGATCCAACGACGACTACCTGCAAAGAAAAAGAATGAAAATATTAATGAATATATACATGTTCACGAGTATGTGTATATATGTATATATTTACCTGATGACTGCATACTGCACGATAACCAACGGCGACTCCAGTGACGATCCAACGACGACAACCTGCAATGATAAGAAGAATTAAAATATGGATGAATATATGCATGTTTATGCATGTGTATTTACCTGACGACTGCATGCTGCATGATAACCAGCGGCTTCTCCAGTTCACTCCAACGCTACTACCTGCAACGAAAAATGAATGGGAAATATTAATATATACTTACCCCACGTTTGCTACCTCCAGATGAACACCAAGCTGCAATTAGGATAGTAATTAGTTAATAGGATTAATTATTGTTTACTTTTTTTTTGTATGTTTATACTTTTTTTTTTTAAACTCACTTCATATATGCACACTGTGACCTGACGACACACCCCTTTTTTGTGAATACTATTGTGTCGCACGTCCCCATCAATACTGGTCCAATGTTTGTGATGTCCTTCGATGTTCACTCCCTGTACCTGTAATTATAAGAAAATGTAATTAAAATTAGTAACTCTGTTTATTAGTTCTAAGACGACTGCTCTTCCTCTTACTTTCACTAAAATCTGATGTTTGTATCGATAGGCAATTAAGCTTGACAGCAGTCGAGCGGGCACACTTTTTATGTTAATGTTAAATGTTAAGTGTAACTGCCCGCTCGATTCAAATTGCTTGGCCAACAACCTTCTGTTGTTGGCCAAGTTGTCATTACAGCTTGTAAAAGGTTGCTTTTAAATAAGTAATGAGACAAGTTCAATAAATTTACCGCAGCCGTCTCTTGTCGACTGCGGGCGAGTACAGTCGCATTAAAAAAAGCTCCGTGTTTTTACTTAAATATCCTTGCAGCGAATTAATACTTAGCCGCTGATAGTGCAATATTACAAGTGCCGCCATTGCAAAAATTTTAAGAGCAAATTTAATTGCACATTAAATGCAATTAATGTGCAAATAACTAAAACGGACATAGAAAACGGCCGCCATACCTAAAACGACAGTGCGCGTTTAGCTAAACGGAAAAAAAGTGGAAAAATCGCAAAAAAAGTTGAAAAATTTTAATAAAATAATAAATATATATATATATATACATATATATATATTTTGCAAATCGGGCAAATCGCGCGATTTATTAATAAAAGCAAGCTAAAGTGATAATGCCGCTGACCAAACGCCAAAAAAAGGTGTCCCTAGCTACTAGAGGGAGATGGGACAGAGCCACCCTGGAGAAACTGAAGAAGGCGATGAGGGATGCAGTTCCTCCAGGGTTCAACGAGAAGGATCTACACAAAGAAGCAGCCGAAAATAATGGGGGTGAGTGCAATAAATTAGATATGCCCACCCGGGCTCCCGGTGGGACAGGATCAGTGGAGGCGTCGGTCCATGGGTCGTGGTTCGACTCACAGACCGGCGGCGAAACTGTCCAAGTCAGCTCCCCCGAGAGCCCCCTCCAGACGACGGTAATAGAGGCGTGGCGTCGGTCTGGAGGCCATTTTACGCCATCCCCGCCAGAATCATCACACACACACAGACATAGCCAAGAAAATGCGGCGAATTCGGAATTGGCGCAAAAAAATTGCGCCAATAGAAAAGAGAATAGCGGAGGTGTTGAGAGAGCGAGTAGCAGGGCCAGTGCTCTCGCTCTCGATCAAGCGAAAGCGCACGCTAAAAACTCTCTCGCTTTCGCTCGCACTTCTTCCCCTACTCTTGAAGACGATCTCGCTCGCGAGCACACACATGCACTCACGCCCACTCGCGCTCGCGCTCTCTCACACACTCACTCACCCACTCAACTGCAATTACACTCAAATGGTGAGCTGAGTGCTGAGAGCGCGCAGCATAAAACGAATACAAACGCAGCCACACATATAAACACAGACAAGAGACAGCGAGGAAACAAATACATAAACAAAATGACTATGACAAGCACAAATACGGGCACTGACCTACGTCAACAGCAGCAACAACAAGAATTAAAACAGCTGCTACTGCAGCTACGCCAAAATGACGATGCTCACCCCTCCCCTCTAAAGCGAATATGCTTAGATACGGAGTGGGAAGAGCTCATAGACGACGACGACGGTGTGGAATTATTGCCAAATTCCACACCAGAATTTAAAAGTGGATTTGCTCGGCAGCTGCAGAGGGAGGCCAGAAGTCAGCTCTCCATCAACAAGCTGGTCGACCAGCATCAACAACAACAACAACAACAACAGCAACAACAACCACAGCCACAACAACAACAACCACAGCCACTTCAACAACCACAGTTACAATTACAACAACAACAACAGCCACAACAACAACAACCACAGCCACTACAACAACCACAGCCACTACGACAATATGAAAACCCGCAAGGTAAAGTGAGAATCCCCTCACTTTACCTTCCCCATGTCCCTAATATTATGGAAGTACTGAACAAAATAAATAACAAATCAATAGTTGGTAGATTTACCACTAAATCGTCCTTCGACGGTGGACTTCGAGTCCACTGCGAGGACTTATCTACATATAAAGCTGTGCTGGATGCCCTGGTGGAGGAGGGTATCCAGTCACATACCTACCAGCCAATAAAAGAGAAGGGTCTTAGGATAATCATACGGCACCTTCATCACACTACGCCGTGTGATTGGATAACCGAGAAGCTAAGTGAACTTGGCTTCTCGGTTAAGTTCATAAAAAATATTAAACATAGGTTTAATAGTAGGCCACTAAACCTTTTCGAGGTCGAGATCCGTACCAAAGACGACGGCGGCCACGAAAAGGTTTTGCAAGTTACCCAGCTGGGCAACCAGGCGGTCACGGTGGGGAGGCAGGCGAAGTCCCGTGACCCGGTACAGTGCCACCGGTGCCAGAGATTTGGGCACACCAAAAACTACTGCAGGAGGGTGTCCACCTGCATGAAGTGTGCAGGTGAACACCCCTCAACTGAATGCACCAAGCCAAGGCAGGCTGCGCCTAAGTGCATTAACTGTGGAGGGCAGCATATCAGTTCTTACAAAGGCTGCCCTTCCTTCAAGAAGATAAGAGCCCAGATGGCATCCAATAGGGCGATTGCTGGATTGAGGAGTGGCCAGCAACAACAACAGCAGCAGCCTCAACACAAACAGCAGCCACATCAAAAACAACAGCAATTCAGACAACCTCAGCAGCAGCTCAACTGGACAAACAACCGGCTGAGCTACAGCCAAGTATTACGCGGCGGATATACTCCAATTGGAGTAGAAACGCCAAGGATGACGAGGAGGCAACAACAGCAGCAACAACAACCCCAACAACCCCAACAACGTCGACAGCAGCAAAGCAAAGCAGCAGCAAAAACGCCAAAACAGCAACAACAACAACAACAGCGGTCAACACAAGCCAATGCCAGGCGGCCTCTCTTTCACCGGTTGAACCATGTCAACCCGGCGGAGAGGCACCTGGTAAGCTACCAAAACAAGCTGTGGGAAGAGCAGGTTGAGCAGCAGCAGCAGCAAGCTATAAATAAAGCCCCAGCAGGAATTGAAGAACAACTTTTCTTAAGACTGGAGGCGAAATTCGACACTTTATTGACAACAATTAAAAAACTTATCAAATGCATTGGCAATAAAAATAATACAAACAATAGTAGCATGTCAGTGTCATCTGCAGCTGACTGCTATTACAATTAATTACAATCGTTTACAATTACATTAAAATATGACAAACTTAAATAAAATGACAATAAAACAATACTCAAAATAGTATAACAGCACGATAAACTTATAAAACTATAACAATATAAAACTATATAAATAAAACTATATAATATTGACACTACATGCAAATAAAAAAAAAAAAAAAAAAGGGAAGAAAAAGGAAAAAACCTGCAAATAAAATAAAAAACAATATTAATAAAAAAAAGAAGATTCATACTCACCTGGTTCGTGCTCCTGCGGCGACCTCAACCTGCAAATAAAGAAATAATTAATAAAAGATCATATTTGGAACATACACACACACATACCTACTTCCATTCTGGAGCATCTCTCACACACAGCGCGGCCCACAGTCTGAGCGGTGATGCCTGTTAAAATACAAAAATTGTTAATTGGCATGAAACCACCGTTCCTAAAATACTCACCCGATCTTGGAAATTTCTTCAGCGACTGGATGGTAGGAGCCTCGGCTTCCTCCTTCACACCATATCCATCTGTTTCTGGACCTCCAGTGGTCCAGAAATCGGTCCTACATCCTGGTCCAAATTGCGTGACGGGCGTAAAGCGGCGACTTGAGGCTCATACCAAACTGGCCCTGCCAGACCAATCACGGCGAGACGACGCTAGCAGGATGGGCGGTGCACCTAGCTGTCATCCCTGCAAATCCTGGCTGCATCCTGGTCCTCAGATGCGCAGAAATCGATCCTACGGAGGGCCCACGTTGCGTGGCAGGCGGCGTGGCTCCCCCTCCAATATAAGCACCTCTTCACTGGTTCAAAGATGCGGCTATCCTGGTGTTTCCAACGGTGATCCAAGGACGTATCTGCAAATAAAAAATAAAATAATTAATATTTTTCCTTAAAATTGACACTCTACTTATATAAATTTACTTATCTTGTTTATTGCATGCCAATCCACACTGAGAGGACGTGCGGCTCCTGCGGCGTCTATGGCGGCGGCTCCAGCGGCGACTCCTGCTGCGGATCAAGCGGCGTGCTCCTGCGGCGATCCTGCGGCGTACTCCAGCGGCGATCCCAGCGGTTACTCCTGCAGTGAATCCAGTGATGACCCCTACGGTGACTCCAGCGGCGACTCCAGCGGTGTCTCCAGCGGTTATTCCCACGGAGACTTCAACGGCGATCCAACGACGACAACCTGCAAAGAAAGAAGAATGAAAATATTAATGAATATATGCACGTTTATGCATGCATATATATATCAAATATTTACCTGACGACTGCATTCTGCACGATGACCAACGGCGACCCCAGATGCGACTTCAATGGCGACTTCTGTGGCTCCAGCGGCAACCTGCAATTAAAAAACAACAAATAATATACATTCCTAAATTGACACACAATTTATATGTATACTTATCTTGTTACATTGACTCCGGCGGCTACTCCAGTGGCTTCTCCATCGACGAGCGGCTCCTGTGTTGACTCCAGCGGCGAATCCTGCGGTTATTCCAACGGCGACCCCAGCGGCGATCCAACGACGACTACCTGCAAAGAAAAAGAATGAAAATATTAATGAATATATACATGTTTACATGTATGTGTATATATTTACCTGATGACTGCATACTGCACGTTAACCAACGGCTACTCCAGTGACGATCCAACGACGACAACCTGCAAAGAAAGAAGAACGAAAATATTGATGAATATATACATATTTACATATATATGTATATGTATATATTTACCTGATGACTGCATACTGCACGCTAACCAACGGCTACTCCAGTGACGATCCAACGACGACAACCTGCAAAGGAAGAAGAACGAAAATATTGATGAATATATACATATTTACATATATATGTATATGTATATATTTACCTGATGACTGCATACTGCACGTTAATCCAACGGCTACTCCAGTGACGACCCAACGACGACAACCTGCAAAGAAAGAAGAATGAAAATATTGAAGAATATATGCATGTTTATGCATGCATATATATGTTAAATGTTTACCTGACGACTGCATGCTGCACGATGACCAACGGCGACCCCAGATGCGACTTCAATGGCGACTTCTGTGGCTCCAGCGGCAAACCTGCAATTAAAACAACAATTAATACACATCCCTAAATTGACACTCAATTTATATGTATACTTATCTTGCTACAATATTCCAACGGCGATTCCAGCGACGATCCAACGACGACTACCTGCAAAGAAAATAATGAAAATATCAATGAATATATACATATTTACATATATATATATATGTATATACCTACCTGACGACTGCATGCTGCACGATGACCAACGGCGACCCCAGATGCGACTTCAATGGCGACTTCTGTGGCTCCAGTTGCAACCTCGGCGATCCAACGACGACTACCTGCAAAGAAAAAGAATGAAAATATTAATGAATATATACAAATTTACATATATATATATATGTATATATTTACCTGATGACTGCATACTGCACGATAACCAAAGGCGACTCCATTGACGATCCAACGACGACAACCTGCAATGATAAGAAGAATTAATATATGGATGAATATATGCATGTTTATGCATGTGTATTTACCTGACGACTGCATGCTGCATGATAACCAGCGGCTTCTCCAGTTTACTCCAACGCTACTACCTGCAACGAAAAATGAATGGGAAATATTAATATATACTTACCCGAATATCACCCCACGTTTGCTACCTCCAGATGAACACCAAGCTGCAATTAGGATAGTAATTAGTTAATAGGATTAATTATTGTTTACTTTTTTTTTGTATGTCTATACTTTTTTTTTTAAACTCACTTCATATATGCACACTGTGACCTGACGACACACCCCTTTTTTGTGAATACTATTGTGTCGCACGTCCCCATCAATACTGGTCCAATGTTTGTGATGTCCTTCGATGTTCACTCCCTGTACCTGTAATTATAAGAAAATGTAATTAAAATTAGTAACTCTGTTTATTAGTTCTAAGACGACTGCTCTTCCTCTTACTTTCACTAAAATCTGATGTTTGTATCGATAGGCAATTAAGCTTGACAGCAGTCGAGCGGGCACACTTTTTATGTTATTGTTAAATGTTAAGTGTAACTGCCCGCTCGATTCAAATTGCTTGGCCAACAACCTTCTGTTGTTGGCCAAGTTGTCATTACAGCTTGTAAAAGGTTGCTTTTAAATAAGTAATGAGACAAGTTCAATAAATTTACCGCAGCCGTCTCTTGTCGACTGCGGGCGAGTACAGTCGCATTAAAAAAAAAATACTGACGAGAACTATCATTATGAAGAAGAAATCTTCTCCACCACCAAAGAAGAATAAACCTACGAAGACGTCCCCGTCAAAAGGCTGTCAAAACTCGTCTACAGCCGCTAATTCTTCAATTTCCTCTGTGTCGGATAATAATTCTGAAGATGATGTATCAAGTAACGTCTCTTTCATCACTTTAGGAGATTCACCGGTACGTAAGATTGCCGGATCTACGAAGTCACCCCCTTCGAGTGCCCCATTAGCTGGGCCTGTTAATAAACCAAATGTTTCTTTTGGAGCTATTGAAAAGCCGAAGCCAATTCTAATTCCTAATGTCACTAACATTATTAATTTCCTGGAGAAAATTACTAATGTCATTGGTAACAAATTTGTAACCAAGACAACTGCTAAGAATGGATTAAGAGTTATTACTGAGGATATTGCCTCGTACCGTATACTCACCAATTATTTCATGGAAAACAACATTGAGTTTCACTCATATCAACTGGATCATGATCGTGGCTTTCGTGCAATCATTCGGCACTTGCACAAATCTACCCCTTTGGATTGGATCCGCACCAATCTTGCTGAAGTAGGATATAAAATCCGCTTTCTAAATATTATTAAGAGAAGATTCTCTCGTGAACCTCTTGACCTGTTTGAGGTTGTATTTGAACCCAGTGATAATATTGCTGAGGTGTTAAAAATCACTAAAATTGGAAAACAACAAGTCGTCATCGAGCGTCCATATGGACCAATGGAGACTATACAATGTCATAGATGTCAACAATTAGGACACTCTAAAAACTACTGTCGTCGACCATTTAATTGTGTCAAATGTGCAGGAAATCACCCTTCCACTAGTTGCACTAAGTTAAAAGACGAGCCTGTCAAATGCTACAACTGCAAAGGACAGCACGTGGCCAGCTATCGTGGCTGTAAATTATTTAAAGAAGCTGCGAAAGTACGCGCTCCTATTAATAATATTACTAAAGCAAACAACCTTCTAGGTACTCTTGGTCTCCCCAAGATTCCAAGTCACATCTTTAACCAAAGTTGTAATCAACGCCAACAATCTTCTCCTATTCGCATGGAGAAGAATCCTGTTCCTAATTCAGGACCTACTCTTAGCTACGCAGCTGTTGCTAGGTCCTCTATTTCTGCAAACCGCAAAAATTCTAATCAGAAACATCAGGAGCCATCTCAATCAGGACGCGCCAGATCTCGTAACTCTACATCTCGGCTGGCATCACGCAGCCGTAGCCGTGATGCACCTATACATAAATCAAATATTGATTATGTTAACAATTTCAACGAAAAACTTGATAAAATACTAGAGCTTTTTACTGAAGATCGCAAGCAAAAGGAAGCTGCGTATAACCTTCTTGATAAAAAAATTGAACTTCTATCAGAAAAATTTATGAACCATCCGAGTATCCAGGATACTTCAAATAAATTTGATATCTTGGAACAGAAAATAAATCATTTATCAAATTTGATTTCATCTAAGGACTACCAACAAAAACAAGTATCTTCCCCAAATGATGATGCCTGGAATCAAAAAATCAAACTATTATCAGAAAGATTTAAATCTGGAGTCCACTCAAATAATCCATCTTCCTATAAATTAAACCAATTGGAAAAGATTCATAATCAAATGACCAATAATTATTCCTAAACTATCAAATGATGATTGCTTACCTGATGCTTTACCATTGAAACTAAAGTTACTCACCTGATGTCTTACCTCTATAATTAAGATGATTACTTACCCAATGTCTTACCTTTTAACTAAAGATGATTATTTACCTGTTGTGTTACCACTATTTACCTCTGCAACTAATTATACTAAAAGATGATTACTTACCTGATGTATTACCACCTAAATAAGATGATTACTTACCTAATGATGATTTCTCACCCGATGTTTTTACCATTGAAGCTAAAGATTATTACTCACCTGATGTCTTACTGCTTAAAATAAGATGATTACTTACCTGAGATATACCTCTACAACTAATTACTTACCTGGATGTCTCTTCCGTATTATTAATTTCTATCAGTCTTTTATTGATCCAACAATATTGTTATAATTAGATTCATGAAAAATGTTATTATTTAATATTATGTGAATAAATTATTCATTTTATTTTTCCAGTAACAAAGTAGCCTTTGCAATTTGCAAGGCATAACTTTGTTACTGGAAACAAAATGAAATCAGTTCTCGCACCTATACAGGAGCGAACACATCAAATAAATCATTTATCAAATTTGATTTCATCTAAGGACTACCAACAAAAACAAGTATCTTCCCCAAATGATGATGCCTGGAATCAAAAAATCAAACTATTATCAGAAAGATTTAAATCTGGAGTCCACTCAAATAATCCATCTTCCTATAAATTAAACCAATTGGAAAAGATTCATAATCAAATGACCAATAATTATTCCTAAACTATCAAATGATGATTGCTTACCTGATGCTTTACCATTGAAACTAAAGTTACTCACCTGATGTCTTACCTCTATAATTAAGATGATTACTTACCCAATGTCTTACCTTTTAACTAAAGATGATTATTTACCTGTTGTGTTACCACTATTTACCTCTGCAACTAATTATACTAAAAGATGATTACTTACCTGATGTATTACCACCTAAATAAGATGATTACTTACCTAATGATGATTTCTCACCCGATGTTTTTACCATTGAAGCTAAAGATTATTACTCACCTGATGTCTTACTGCTTAAAATAAGATGATTACTTACCTGAGATATACCTCTACAACTAATTACTTACCTGGATGTCTCTTCCGTATTATTAATTTCTATCAGTCTTTTATTGATCCAACAATATTGTTATAATTAGATTCATGAAAAATGTTATTATTTAATATTATGTGAATAAATTATTCATTTTATTTTTCCAGTAACAAAGTAGCCTTTGCAATTTGCAAGGCATAACTTTGTTACTGGAAACAAAATGAAATCAGTTCTCGCACCTATACAGGAGCGAACACATCAAAAAAATATTTTTCTTTGTGAGAATATTTTCAAAAAATAAAAATTTTGTTTTCTAAAGTTCAAAACGTTTGTGGCCGTGTGCCTGTTAATCGTGATTTTAAAAAATTTTATTTTCGCTTTCTTTTTATAATAAAAAGGTCTCGCTTTTATTGCGAAATCTTTCTTTTTCTGGATACTGACGAGAACTATCATTATGAAGAAGAAATCTTCTCCACCACCAAAGAAGAATAAACCTACGAAGACGTCCCCGTCAAAAGGCTGTCAAAACTCGTCTACAGCCGCTAATTCTTCAATTTCCTCTGTGTCGGATAATAATTCTGAAGATGATGTATCAAGTAACGTCTCTTTCATCACTTTAGGAGATTCACCGGTACGTAAGATTGCCGGATCTACGAAGTCACCCCCTTCGAGTGCCCCATTAGCTGGGCCTGTTAATAAACCAAATGTTTCTTTTGGAGCTATTGAAAAGCCGAAGCCAATTCTAATTCCTTATGTCACTAACATTATTAATTTCCTGGAGAAAATTACTAATGTCATTGGTAACAAATTTGTAACCAAGACAACTGCTAAGAATGGATTAAGAGTTATTACTGAGGATATTGCCTCGTACCGTATACTCACCAATTATTTCATGGAAAACAACATTGAGTTTCACTCATATCAACTGGATCATGATCGTGGCTTTCGTGCAATCATTCGGCACTTGCACAAATCTACCCCTTTGGATTGGATCCGCACCAATCTTGCTGAAGTAGGATATAAAATCCGCTTTCTAAATATTATTAAGAGAAGATTCTCTCGTGAACCTCTTGACCTGTTTGAGGTTGTATTTGAACCCAGTGATAATATTGCTGAGGTGTTAAAAATCACTAAAATTGGAAAACAACAAGTCGTCATCGAGCGTCCATATGGACCAATGGAGACTATACAATGTCATAGATGTCAACAATTAGGACACTCTAAAAACTACTGTCGTCGACCATTTAATTGTGTCAAATGTGCAGGAAATCACCCTTCCACTAGTTGCACTAAGTTAAAAGACGAGCCTGTCAAATGCTACAACTGCAAAGGACAGCACGTGGCCAGCTATCGTGGCTGTAAATTATTTAAAGAAGCTGCGAAAGTACGCGCTCCTATTAATAATATTACTAAAGCAAACAACCTTCTAGGTACTCTTGGTCTCCCCAAGATTCCAAGTCACATCTTTAACCAAAGTTGTAATCAACGCCAACAATCTTCTCCTATTCGCATGGAGAAGAATCCTGTTCCTAATTCAGGACCTACTCTTAGCTACGCAGCTGTTGCTAGGTCCTCTATTTCTGCAAACCGCAAAAATTCTAATCAGAAACATCAGGAGCCATCTCAATCAGGACGCGCCAGATCTCGTAACTCTACATCTCGGCTGGCATCACGCAGCCGTAGCCGTGATGCACCTATACATAAATCAAATATTGATTATGTTAACAATTTCAACGAAAAACTTGATAAAATACTAGAGCTTTTTACTGAAGATCGCAAGCAAAAGGAAGCTGCGTATAACCTTCTTGATAAAAAAATTGAACTTCTATCAGAAAAATTTATGAACCATCCGAGTATCCAGGATACTTCAAATAAATTTGATATCTTGGAACAGAAAATAAATCATTTATCAAATTTGATTTCATCTAAGGACTACCAACAAAAACAAGTATCTTCCCCAAATGATGATGCCTGGAATCAAAAAATCAAACTATTATCAGAAAGATTTAAATCTGGAGTCCACTCAAATAATCCATCTTCCTATAAATTAAACCAATTGGAAAAGATTCATAATCAAATGACCAATAATTATTCCTAAACTATCAAATGATGATTGCTTACCTGATGCTTTACCATTGAAACTAAAGTTACTCACCTGATGTCTTACCTCTATAATTAAGATGATTACTTACCCAATGTCTTACCTTTTAACTAAAGATGATTATTTACCTGTTGTGTTACCACTATTTACCTCTGCAACTAATTATACTAAAAGATGATTACTTACCTGATGTATTACCACCTAAATAAGATGATTACTTACCTAATGATGATTTCTCACCCGATGTTTTTACCATTGAAGCTAAAGATTATTACTCACCTGATGTCTTACTGCTTAAAATAAGATGATTACTTACCTGAGATATACCTCTACAACTAATTACTTACCTGGATGTCTCTTCCGTATTATTAATTTCTATCAGTCTTTTATTGATCCAACAATATTGTTATAATTAGATTCATGAAAAATGTTATTATTTAATATTATGTGAATAAATTATTCATTTTATTTTTCCAGTAACAAAGTAGCCTTTGCAATTTGCAAGGCATAACTTTGTTACTGGAAACAAAATGAAATCAGTTCTCGCACCTATACAGGAGCGAACACATCAAAATGATGATTTCTCACCTGATGTTTTTACCATTGAAGCTAAAGATTATTACTCACCTGATGTCTTACTGCTTAAAATAAGATGATTACCTTCCTGAGATTTACCTCTAAAACTAATTACTTACCTGGATGTCTCTTCCGTATTAATAATTTCTATCAGTCTTTTATTGATCCAACAATATTGTTATTATTAGATTCATGAAAAATGTTATTATTTAATATTATGTGAATAAATTATTCATTTTATTCTTCCAGTAACAAAGTAGCCTTTGCAATTTGCAAGGCATAACTTTGTTACTGGAAATAAAATGAAATCAGTTCTCGCACCTATTCAGGAGCGAACACATCAAATGAGATTTTACCTCTGCAAATAATTTTTAATTACTTACTGGATGCCTCTTCCATGTTAATTTTTATTTATGTCTTATTTAGATCCAACAATTTTGTTTTTATTAGATTCATGAAAAATGTTGTTATAATATTGTATGAATAAAGTTATTCATTTTCTCCAGCATCACAGTAGCCTATGTCATTTCATAAGCATATCTGTGATGCTGGAAGAAAAATGAAATTAGTTCTCGCACCAACTTTGGAGCGAACACATCAAAACGAAAAACTTGATAAAATACTAGAGCTTTTTACTGAAGATCGCAAGCAAAAGGAAGCTGCGTATAACCTTCTTGATAAAAAAATTGAACTTCTATCAGAAAAATTTATGAACCATCCGAGTATCCAGGATACTTCAAATAAATTTGATATCTTGGAACAGAAAATAAATCATTTATCAAATTTGATTTCATCTAAGGACTACCAACAAAAACAAGTATCTTCCCCAAATGATGATGCCTGGAATCAAAAAATCAAACTATTATCAGAAAGATTTAAATCTGGAGTCCACTCAAATAATCCATCTTCCTATAAATTAAACCAATTGGAAAAGATTCATAATCAAATGACCAATAATTATTCCTAAACTATCAAATGATGATTGCTTACCTGATGCTTTACCATTGAAACTAAAGTTACTCACCTGATGTCTTACCTCTATAATTAAGATGATTACTTACCCAATGTCTTACCTTTTAACTAAAGATGATTATTTACCTGTTGTGTTACCACTATTTACCTCTGCAACTAATTATACTAAAAGATGATTACTTACCTGATGTATTACCACCTAAATAAGATGATTACTTACCTAATGATGATTTCTCACCCGATGTTTTTACCATTGAAGCTAAAGATTATTACTCACCTGATGTCTTACTGCTTAAAATAAGATGATTACTTACCTGAGATATACCTCTACAACTAATTACTTACCTGGATGTCTCTTCCGTATTATTAATTTCTATCAGTCTTTTATTGATCCAACAATATTGTTATAATTAGATTCATGAAAAATGTTATTATTTAATATTATGTGAATAAATTATTCATTTTATTTTTCCAGTAACAAAGTAGCCTTTGCAATTTGCAAGGCATAACTTTGTTACTGGAAACAAAATGAAATCAGTTCTCGCACCTATACAGGAGCGAACACATCAAAAAAATATTTTTCTTTGTGAGAATATTTTCAAAAAATAAAAATTTTGTTTTCTAAAGTTCAAAACGTTTGTGGCCGTGTGCCTGTTAATCGTGATTTTAAAAAATTTTATTTTCGCTTTCTTTTTATAATAAAAAGGTCTCGCTTTTATTGCGAAATCTTTCTTTTTCTGGATACTGACGAGAACTATCATTATGAAGAAGAAATCTTCTCCACCACCAAAGAAGAATAAACCTACGAAGACGTCCCCGTCAAAAGGCTGTCAAAACTCGTCTACAGCCGCTAATTCTTCAATTTCCTCTGTGTCGGATAATAATTCTGAAGATGATGTATCAAGTAACGTCTCTTTCATCACTTTAGGAGATTCACCGGTACGTAAGATTGCCGGATCTACGAAGTCACCCCCTTCGAGTGCCCCATTAGCTGGGCCTGTTAATAAACCAAATGTTTCTTTTGGAGCTATTGAAAAGCCGAAGCCAATTCTAATTCCTTATGTCACTAACATTATTAATTTCCTGGAGAAAATTACTAATGTCATTGGTAACAAATTTGTAACCAAGACAACTGCTAAGAATGGATTAAGAGTTATTACTGAGGATATTGCCTCGTACCGTATACTCACCAATTATTTCATGGAAAACAACATTGAGTTTCACTCATATCAACTGGATCATGATCGTGGCTTTCGTGCAATCATTCGGCACTTGCACAAATCTACCCCTTTGGATTGGATCCGCACCAATCTTGCTGAAGTAGGATATAAAATCCGCTTTCTAAATATTATTAAGAGAAGATTCTCTCGTGAACCTCTTGACCTGTTTGAGGTTGTATTTGAACCCAGTGATAATATTGCTGAGGTGTTAAAAATCACTAAAATTGGAAAACAACAAGTCGTCATCGAGCGTCCATATGGACCAATGGAGACTATACAATGTCATAGATGTCAACAATTAGGACACTCTAAAAACTACTGTCGTCGACCATTTAATTGTGTCAAATGTGCAGGAAATCACCCTTCCACTAGTTGCACTAAGTTAAAAGACGAGCCTGTCAAATGCTACAACTGCAAAGGACAGCACGTGGCCAGCTATCGTGGCTGTAAATTATTTAAAGAAGCTGCGAAAGTACGCGCTCCTATTAATAATATTACTAAAGCAAACAACCTTCTAGGTACTCTTGGTCTCCCCAAGATTCCAAGTCACATCTTTAACCAAAGTTGTAATCAACGCCAACAATCTTCTCCTATTCGCATGGAGAAGAATCCTGTTCCTAATTCAGGACCTACTCTTAGCTACGCAGCTGTTGCTAGGTCCTCTATTTCTGCAAACCGCAAAAATTCTAATCAGAAACATCAGGAGCCATCTCAATCAGGACGCGCCAGATCTCGTAACTCTACATCTCGGCTGGCATCACGCAGCCGTAGCCGTGATGCACCTATACATAAATCAAATATTGATTATGTTAACAATTTCAACGAAAAACTTGATAAAATACTAGAGCTTTTTACTGAAGATCGCAAGCAAAAGGAAGCTGCGTATAACCTTCTTGATAAAAAAATTGAACTTCTATCAGAAAAATTTATGAACCATCCGAGTATCCAGGATACTTCAAATAAATTTGATATCTTGGAACAGAAAATAAATCATTTATCAAATTTGATTTCATCTAAGGACTACCAACAAAAACAAGTATCTTCCCCAAATGATGATGCCTGGAATCAAAAAATCAAACTATTATCAGAAAGATTTAAATCTGGAGTCCACTCAAATAATCCATCTTCCTATAAATTAAACCAATTGGAAAAGATTCATAATCAAATGACCAATAATTATTCCTAAACTATCAAATGATGATTGCTTACCTGATGCTTTACCATTGAAACTAAAGTTACTCACCTGATGTCTTACCTCTATAATTAAGATGATTACTTACCCAATGTCTTACCTTTTAACTAAAGATGATTATTTACCTGTTGTGTTACCACTATTTACCTCTGCAACTAATTATACTAAAAGATGATTACTTACCTGATGTATTACCACCTAAATAAGATGATTACTTACCTAATGATGATTTCTCACCCGATGTTTTTACCATTGAAGCTAAAGATTATTACTCACCTGATGTCTTACTGCTTAAAATAAGATGATTACTTACCTGAGATATACCTCTACAACTAATTACTTACCTGGATGTCTCTTCCGTATTATTAATTTCTATCAGTCTTTTATTGATCCAACAATATTGTTATAATTAGATTCATGAAAAATGTTATTATTTAATATTATGTGAATAAATTATTCATTTTATTTTTCCAGTAACAAAGTAGCCTTTGCAATTTGCAAGGCATAACTTTGTTACTGGAAACAAAATGAAATCAGTTCTCGCACCTATACAGGAGCGAACACATCAAAATGATGATTTCTCACCTGATGTTTTTACCATTGAAGCTAAAGATTATTACTCACCTGATGTCTTACTGCTTAAAATAAGATGATTACCTTCCTGAGATTTACCTCTAAAACTAATTACTTACCTGGATGTCTCTTCCGTATTAATAATTTCTATCAGTCTTTTATTGATCCAACAATATTGTTATTATTAGATTCATGAAAAATGTTATTATTTAATATTATGTGAATAAATTATTCATTTTATTCTTCCAGTAACAAAGTAGCCTTTGCAATTTGCAAGGCATAACTTTGTTACTGGAAATAAAATGAAATCAGTTCTCGCACCTATTCAGGAGCGAACACATCAAATGAGATTTTACCTCTGCAAATAATTTTTAATTACTTACTGGATGCCTCTTCCATGTTAATTTTTATTTATGTCTTATTTAGATCCAACAATTTTGTTTTTATTAGATTCATGAAAAATGTTGTTATAATATTGTATGAATAAAGTTATTCATTTTCTCCAGCATCACAGTAGCCTATGTCATTTCATAAGCATATCTGTGATGCTGGAAGAAAAATGAAATTAGTTCTCGCACCAACTTTGGAGCGAACACATCAAAACGAAAAACTTGATAAAATACTAGAGCTTTTTACTGAAGATCGCAAGCAAAAGGAAGCTGCGTATAACCTTCTTGATAAAAAAATTGAACTTCTATCAGAAAAATTTATGAACCATCCGAGTATCCAGGATACTTCAAATAAATTTGATATCTTGGAACAGAAAATAAATCATTTATCAAATTTGATTTCATCTAAGGACTACCAACAAAAACAAGTATCTTCCCCAAATGATGATGCCTGGAATCAAAAAATCAAACTATTATCAGAAAGATTTAAATCTGGAGTCCACTCAAATAATCCATCTTCCTATAAATTAAACCAATTGGAAAAGATTCATAATCAAATGACCAATAATTATTCCTAAACTATCAAATGATGATTGCTTACCTGATGCTTTACCATTGAAACTAAAGTTACTCACCTGATGTCTTACCTCTATAATTAAGATGATTACTTACCCAATGTCTTACCTTTTAACTAAAGATGATTATTTACCTGTTGTGTTACCACTATTTACCTCTGCAACTAATTATACTAAAAGATGATTACTTACCTGATGTATTACCACCTAAATAAGATGATTACTTACCTAATGATGATTTCTCACCCGATGTTTTTACCATTGAAGCTAAAGATTATTACTCACCTGATGTCTTACTGCTTAAAATAAGATGATTACTTACCTGAGATATACCTCTACAACTAATTACTTACCTGGATGTCTCTTCCGTATTATTAATTTCTATCAGTCTTTTATTGATCCAACAATATTGTTATAATTAGATTCATGAAAAATGTTATTATTTAATATTATGTGAATAAATTATTCATTTTATTTTTCCAGTAACAAAGTAGCCTTTGCAATTTGCAAGGCATAACTTTGTTACTGGAAACAAAATGAAATCAGTTCTCGCACCTATACAGGAGCGAACACATCAAAAAAAAATATTTTTCTTTGTGAGAATATTTTCAAAAAATAAAAATTTTGTTTTCTAAAGTTCAAAACGTTTGTGGCCGTGTGCCTGTTAATCGTGATTTTAAAAAATTTTATTTTCGCTTTCTTTTTATAATAAAAAGGTCTCGCTTTTATTGCGAAATCTTTCTTTTTCTGGATACTGACGAGAACTATCATTATGAAGAAGAAATCTTCTCCACCACCAAAGAAGAATAAACCTACGAAGACGTCCCCGTCAAAAGGCTGTCAAAACTCGTCTACAGCCGCTAATTCTTCAATTTCCTCTGTGTCGGATAATAATTCTGAAGATGATGTATCAAGTAACGTCTCTTTCATCACTTTAGGAGATTCACCGGTACGTAAGATTGCCGGATCTACGAAGTCACCCCCTTCGAGTGCCCCATTAGCTGGGCCTGTTAATAAACCAAATGTTTCTTTTGGAGCTATTGAAAAGCCGAAGCCAATTCTAATTCCTAATGTCACTAACATTATTAATTTCCTGGAGAAAATTACTAATGTCATTGGTAACAAATTTGTAACCAAGACAACTGCTAAGAATGGATTAAGAGTTATTACTGAGGATATTGCCTCGTACCGTATACTCACCAATTATTTCATGGAAAACAACATTGAGTTTCACTCATATCAACTGGATCATGATCGTGGCTTTCGTGCAATCATTCGGCACTTGCACAAATCTACCCCTTTGGATTGGATCCGCACCAATCTTGCTGAAGTAGGATATAAAATCCGCTTTCTAAATATTATTAAGAGAAGATTCTCTCGTGAACCTCTTGACCTGTTTGAGGTTGTATTTGAACCCAGTGATAATATTGCTGAGGTGTTAAAAATCACTAAAATTGGAAAACAACAAGTCGTCATCGAGCGTCCATATGGACCAATGGAGACTATACAATGTCATAGATGTCAACAATTAGGACACTCTAAAAACTACTGTCGTCGACCATTTAATTGTGTCAAATGTGCAGGAAATCACCCTTCCACTAGTTGCACTAAGTTAAAAGACGAGCCTGTCAAATGCTACAACTGCAAAGGACAGCACGTGGCCAGCTATCGTGGCTGTAAATTATTTAAAGAAGCTGCGAAAGTACGCGCTCCTATTAATAATATTACTAAAGCAAACAACCTTCTAGGTACTCTTGGTCTCCCCAAGATTCCAAGTCACATCTTTAACCAAAGTTGTAATCAACGCCAACAATCTTCTCCTATTCGCATGGAGAAGAATCCTGTTCCTAATTCAGGACCTACTCTTAGCTACGCAGCTGTTGCTAGGTCCTCTATTTCTGCAAACCGCAAAAATTCTAATCAGAAACATCAGGAGCCATCTCAATCAGGACGCGCCAGATCTCGTAACTCTACATCTCGGCTGGCATCACGCAGCCGTAGCCGTGATGCACCTATACATAAATCAAATATTGATTATGTTAACAATTTCAACGAAAAACTTGATAAAATACTAGAGCTTTTTACTGAAGATCGCAAGCAAAAGGAAGCTGCGTATAACCTTCTTGATAAAAAAATTGAACTTCTATCAGAAAAATTTATGAACCATCCGAGTATCCAGGATACTTCAAATAAATTTGATATCTTGGAACAGAAAATAAATCATTTATCAAATTTGATTTCATCTAAGGACTACCAACAAAAACAAGTATCTTCCCCAAATGATGATGCCTGGAATCAAAAAATCAAACTATTATCAGAAAGATTTAAATCTGGAGTCCACTCAAATAATCCATCTTCCTATAAATTAAACCAATTGGAAAAGATTCATAATCAAATGACCAATAATTATTCCTAAACTATCAAATGATGATTGCTTACCTGATGCTTTACCATTGAAACTAAAGTTACTCACCTGATGTCTTACCTCTATAATTAAGATGATTACTTACCCAATGTCTTACCTTTTAACTAAAGATGATTATTTACCTGTTGTGTTACCACTATTTACCTCTGCAACTAATTATACTAAAAGATGATTACTTACCTGATGTATTACCACCTAAATAAGATGATTACTTACCTAATGATGATTTCTCACCCGATGTTTTTACCATTGAAGCTAAAGATTATTACTCACCTGATGTCTTACTGCTTAAAATAAGATGATTACTTACCTGAGATATACCTCTACAACTAATTACTTACCTGGATGTCTCTTCCGTATTATTAATTTCTATCAGTCTTTTATTGATCCAACAATATTGTTATAATTAGATTCATGAAAAATGTTATTATTTAATATTATGTGAATAAATTATTCATTTTATTTTTCCAGTAACAAAGTAGCCTTTGCAATTTGCAAGGCATAACTTTGTTACTGGAAACAAAATGAAATCAGTTCTCGCACCTATACAGGAGCGAACACATCAAAAACCTGGATGTTTCTTCCGTGTTAATGATTTCTTTTTAGTCTTTTATAAGATCCAACAATACTGTTATTATTAGATTCACGAAAAATGTTACTGTATAATATTATGTGAATAAATTATTCATTTTATTCTTTCCAGTAACAAAGTAGCCTTTGCAATTTGCAAGGCATAACTTTGTTACTGGATATAAAATGAAATTAGTTCTCGCACCTATTCAGGAGCGAACACATCAAAAAAAAAAAAAAAATTTTGTTTACTAAAGTTCAAAACGTTTGTGGCCGTGTGCCTGTTAATCGTGACTTTAAAAAATTTTATTTTCGCTTTCTTTTTATAATAAAAAGGTCTCGCTTTTATTGCGAAATCTTTCTTTTTCTGGATACTGACGAGAACTATCATTATGAAGAAGAAATCTTCTCCACCACCAAAGAAGAATAAACCTACGAAGACGTCCCCGTCAAAAGGCTGTCAAAAATCGTCTACAGCCGCTAATTCTTCAATTTCCTCTGTGTCGGATAATAATTCTGAAGATGATGTATCAAGTAACGTTTCTTTCATCACTTTAGGAGATTCACCGGTACGTAAGGTTGCCGGATCTACAAAGTCACCCCCTTTGAGTGCCCCACTAGTCGGGTCTGTTAATAAACCAAATGTTTCTTTTGGAGCTATTGAAAAGCCGAAACCAATTCTAATTCCTAATGTCACTAACATTATTAATTTCCTGGAGAAAATTACTAGTGTCATTGGAAACAAATTTGTAACCAAGACAACTGCTAATAATGGACTAAGAGTTATTACTGAGGATATTGCCTCGTACCGTATACTCACCAATTATTTCATGGAAAACAACATTGAGTTTCACTCATATCAACTGGATCATGATCGTGGCTTTCGTGCAATCATTCGGCACTTGCACAAATCTACCCCTTTGGATTGGATCCGCACCAATCTTGCTGAAGTAGGATATAAAATCCGCTTTCTAAATATTATTAAGAGAAGATTCTCACGTGAACCTCTTGACCTGTTTGAGGTTGTTTTTGAACCCAGTGATAATATTGCTGAGGTGTTAAAAATCACTACAATTGGCAAACAACAAGTTATCATTGAGCGTCCATATGGACCTATGGAGACTGTACAGTGTCATAGATGTCAACAGTTAGGACATTCCAAAAACTACTGCCGCCGACCGTTTATATGCGTTAAATGTGCTGGAAATCACCCTTCCACTAGCTGCACTAAGTTAAAAGACGAGCCTGTCAAATGCTACAACTGCAATGGACAGCATGTGGCCAGCTATCGAGGCTGTAAATCTTTTATAGAAGCTGCGAAAGCTCGCGCTCCTAATAATAACATTGCTAAAGCAAATCACCTTCTAGGTGCTCTTGGACTACCTAAAATTCCAAAAAATATATTTAATCAAAGTTCTAATCAACTTCAACAAACTTCTCCTATTTACATGGAGCAGAATCTTGCAACAGGACCTACTCTTAGCTATGCAGCTGTAGCTAGGACATCCAATTCTGCAAACCGCAAAATGAACAATAACTCAAATCAAAGCCATCAAGTGCCATCTCAATCGAGACACGCTAGGTCTCGTGCCATTTCACCTCGTCTGGCATCACGCAGCCGTAGCCGTGGTGCAAATATTCATAAATTAAATAATGTTTATGATAATAATTCTAATCAAAAACTTGACAAGCTACTTGAACTTTTTATCAAAGATCGCCAGCAGAAGGAAGCTGCTTATAACCTCCTTGATAAAAAGATTGAACAGTTATCTGAAAAATTTATGGACCACCCGAATATCCAGGATACTTCTTTTAAATTTGATCTCCTGGAAAAGAAAATAAATCATATATCAAATTTGATTTCATCGAAGGACCGTTTACAAACACAAGCTTCTTCCCCAAATTATGATGCCTTAGAACAAAAAATTAATCAATTATCAGATAGACTTAGTTCTGGAGTCTCCAATAATAATCAATCTACTTCTCACAAAATTAATCAAATTGAAAGGAAATATAATCAAATGTATACTAGTATACAAAATTTGGTAATTCTTATTCAAGAAAAAGGTATACTCATCGATGAATAGATGAAGTCAATGCCATATCACTAAATTAAGATGATTACTTACCTAAAGATACTACAAATTATTTCTTACCTGATGTCTTATCACTAAAAATTAAGATGATTACTTACCTGACGTCTTACCATTGAAACTAAAATATTGACTTACCTGTTGTCTTACCACTAAAATTAAGATGATTACTTACCTGATCTTTTACCATTGTGACTAAAGATTATTTCTCACCTGATCTCTTATCACTAATAATTAAGATGATTACTTACCTGATGTTCTACCTCTGAAACTAATGATGATTTCTCACCTGATGTTTTTACCATTGAAGCTAAAGATTATTACTCACCTGATGTCTTACTGCTTAAAATAAGATGATTACCTTCCTGAGATTTACCTCTAAAACTAATTACTTACCTGGATGTCTCTTCCGTATTAATAATTTCTATCAGTCTTTTATTGATCCAACAATATTGTTATTATTAGATTCATGAAAAATGTTATTATTTAATATTATGTGAATAAATTATTCATTTTATTCTTCCAGTAACAAAGTAGCCTTTGCATTTTGCAAGGCATAACTTTGTTACTGGAAATAAAATGAAATCAGTTCTCGCACCTATTCAGGAGCGAACACATCAAAAGATGATTACTTACCCAATGTCTTACCTTTTAACTAAAGATGATTATTTACCTGTTGTGTTACCACTATTTACCTCTGCAACTAATTATACTAAAAGATGATTACTTACCTGATGTATTACCACCTAAATAAGATGATTACTTACCTAATGATGATTTCTCACCCGATGTTTTTACCATTGAAGCTAAAGATTATTACTCACCTGATGTCTTACTGCTTAAAATAAGATGATTACTTACCTGAGATATACCTCTACAACTAATTACTTACCTGGATGTCTCTTCCGTATTATTAATTTCTATCAGTCTTTTATTGATCCAACAATATTGTTATAATTAGATTCATGAAAAATGTTATTATTTAATATTATGTGAATAAATTATTCATTTTATTTTTCCAGTAACAAAGTAGCCTTTGCAATTTGCAAGGCATAACTTTGTTACTGGAAACAAAATGAAATCAGTTCTCGCACCTATACAGGAGCGAACACATCAAAAACCTCGTACCGCATACTCACTAAGTATTTTACGGAAAACAATATCGAGTTTCACTCATATCAACTGGATCATGATCGTGGCTTTCGTGCAATCATTCGGCACTTGCACAAATCTACTCCTTTAGATTGGATCCGCACTAATCTTGCTGAAGTAGGATATAAAATCCGCTATTTAAATATTATTAAGAGAAGATTCTCTCGTGAACCTCTTGACCTGTTTGAGGTTGAGTTTGAACCCCGTGATGATATTACAGAGGTGTTAAAAATCACTACAATTGGAAAACAACAAGTCGTCATCGAGCGTCCATATGGACCAATGGAAACTATACAATGTCATAGATGTCAACAATTAGGACACTCTAAAAACTACTGTCGCCGACCATTTAATTGTGTCAAATGTGCAGGAAATCACCCTTCCACTAGTTGCACTAAGTTAAAAGACGAGCCTGTCAAATGCTACAACTGCAAAGGACAGCACGTGGCCAGCTATCGTGGCTGTAAATTATTTAAAGAAGCTGCGAAAGTACGCGCTCCTATTAATAATATTACTAAAGCAAACAACCTTCTAGGTACTCTTGGTCTCCCCAAGATTCCAAATCACATCTTTAACCAAAGTTGTAATCAACGCCAACAATCTTCTCCTATTCGCATGGAGAAGAATCCTGTTCCTAATTCAGGACCTACTCTTAGCTACGCAGCTGTTGCTAGGTCCTCTATTTCTGCAAACCGCAAAAATTCAAATCAGAGACATCAGGAGCCATCTCAATCAGGACGCACCAGGTCTCGTAACTCTACATCTCGTCTGGCATCACGCAGCCGTAGCCGTGATGCACCTAAACATAAAACAAATATTGATTATGTTAACAATTCTAACGATAAACTGGATAAACTACTTGAACTTTTTATCGAAGATCGCAAGCAAAAGGAAGCTGCCTATAACCTTCTAGATAACAAAATTGAACTTTTATCGGAAAAATTTATGAACCATCCGAGTATCCATGATACTTCTAATAAGTTTGATATCCTTGATAAGAAAATAAATCATCTATCAAATTTGATTTCATCTGAGGAATACCAACAAAAACAAGCATCTTCCTCGAATTATGATGCCTTGAACCAAAAAATCAATCAATTAACAGATAGACTTAGTTCTGGAGTCTCAAATAATCCATCTTCCCATAAATTTAACCAATTGGAAAAGAAATATAATCAAGTATATTCAAATATTCAAGACTTAGCCATAATTCTTCAGAAAAAAGGTATTTTGTAACGATGATTAGATGACCAAATATTTATTCCTAATCTATCAATCGATGATTACTTACCTGATGATTACCTTTAAACTAATGATGATTTCTTACCTGATGTTCTATCATTGGAGCTAAAAATTTACTCACCTGATGTCTTACTGATAAAATTAAGATGATTACTTACCTGAGATTACCTCTGCAACTAATTACTTACCTGGATGTTTCTTCCGTGTTAATGATTTCTTTTTAGTCTTTTATAAGATCCAACAATACTGTTATTATTAGATTCACGAAAAATGTTACTGTATAATATTATGTGAATAAATTATTCATTTTATTCTTTCCAGTAACAAAGTAGCCTTTTGCAATTTGCAAGGCATAGCTTTGTTACTGGATATAAAATGAAATTAGTTCTCGCACCTATTCAGGAGCGAACACATCAAAAAAAATTTCAACGAAAAACTTGATAAAATACTAGAGCTTTTTACTGAAGATCGCAAGCAAAAGGAAGCTGCGTATAACCTTCTTGATAAAAAAAATTGAACTTCTATCAGAAAAATTTATGAACCATCCGAGTATCCAGGATACTTCAAATAAATTTGATATCTTGGAACAGAAAATAAATCATTTATCAAATTTGATTTCATCTAAGGACTACCAACAAAAACAAGTATCTTCCCCAAATGATGATGCCTGGAATCAAAAAATCAAACTATTATCAGAAAGATTTAAATCTGGAGTCCACTCAAATAATCCATCTTCCTATAAATTAAACCAATTGGAAAAGATTCATAATCAAATGACCAATAATTATTCCTAAACTATCAAATGATGATTGCTTACCTGATGCTTTACCATTGAAACTAAAGTTACTCACCTGATGTCTTACCTCTATAATTAAGATGATTACTTACCCAATGTCTTACCTTTTAACTAAAGATGATTATTTACCTGTTGTGTTACCACTATTTACCTCTGCAACTAATTATACTAAAAGATGATTACTTACCTGATGTATTACCACCTAAATAAGATGATTACTTACCTAATGATGATTTCTCACCCGATGTTTTTACCATTGAAGCTAAAGATTATTACTCACCTGATGTCTTACTGCTTAAAATAAGATGATTACTTACCTGAGATATACCTCTACAACTAATTACTTACCTGGATGTCTCTTCCGTATTATTAATTTCTATCAGTCTTTTATTGATCCAACAATATTGTTATAATTAGATTCATGAAAAATGTTATTATTTAATATTATGTGAATAAATTATTCATTTTATTTTTCCAGTAACAAAGTAGCCTTTGCAATTTGCAAGGCATAACTTTGTTACTGGAAACAAAATGAAATCAGTTCTCGCACCTATACAGGAGCGAACACATCAAAAATATTATGTGAATAAATTATTCATTTTAATTTTCTAGTAACAAAGTAGCCTTTGCAATTTGCAAGGCATATCTTTGTTACTAGAAATTAAATGAAATCAGTTCTCGCACCTATCCAGGAGCGAACACATCATAATAATTTCTATCAGTCTTTTATTGATCCAACAATATTGTTATTATTAGATTCATGAAAAATGTTATTATTTAATATTATGTGAATAAATTATTCATTTTATTCTTCCAGTAACAAAGTAGCCTTTGCATTTTGCAAGGCATAACTTTGTTACTGGAAATAAAATGAAATCAGTTCTCGCACCTATTCAGGAGCGAACACATCTAAAAAATAAATCTATGCACACTTACCTTGGTGTGCGACTTGACACCAAATTAAATCTTCATCAGCACATCTCAGCAACGGTATCTAAGCTTCGGAACAGGATTAAAAAGATTCATTGGTTAATTAATAGCAACTCTAAGCTCCCCATCAAGACTAATATTTTAATTTACAAGCAACTCAGTGCGCCTATATGGCAATATACTATGCCTGTTTGGGGACCGTTAACAAGTCAATTACAATTTGACAAAATCCAAACAATACAAAATAAAATACTTAGACTAATCACAGGTGCCTCGTGGTACATCAGAAACTCTACGCTGCACTTTGACCTTAAAGTGAGGTATATTGAAGACTACTACAATAATGAATGTAATAAGTACATGCAAAAACTTTCACTGCAATTCGGAAGCGAGGAAAATTGCGCTACATCCATACTTACCACATCGCCTAGTCCGTCCACGATACTTTGCCATGGTTAATAAATGTTTACCAAATATTTTGAGACTTCCACCCCCTGAGTCTTCGCTATCTGCTGTAGCCGCGCAAAGAGAGGAAAGACGACAACAGCGCCTTGAAATAGTGAGAAGAAGAGAAATCAATGATAGAAGAGAACAAGAATATAGGTCTGCAATGACCGAAAGGATGTCCGAAAGGAAGCGACTTGAGCAGCTTTCCTTAATGGCTCGCTTAAATTCTGTTCCTGAACCTAGCAGAGACCTTCAACCGATATTAAGTCCTCATTCTATTGAGCGACAGCAAAGACATAGGAGAGAACTTTTAGAAATTCTTGATCTTCGAGATCGACTTATAGCAGCTACTTCAGTTCCACAGGATACTCCTTTAAACAATGATAACTTGCTAACAGAAGGCCTGTCTATTGCCCATGAGAACCCTATTGTTGGATCTAACCCTATCTCCAATGAAAGACTTCAAGTTCTTTTTAGAGTATTTGGCTTCACTGAACTATTGATATCTACACCACCTCCTCCGCTACAACCTGAAGAAAACAATTTGGTCTCTGGAATTCTAGCAATAATCTCATCTCATACTCCTCCTGGAAGAGATGATAATATTGACCAAAACCAGTATAATATATAATATATATAATATATATATATCAGTATAATTTTCACTAAAAGCCACTAAATTTAATTTACACCAATAATCCAACAGCACTCTGTTACAATTAGATTCAAAAAAAATGTTTTGTAAAAAATATTGTTGAATAAATTATTCATTTAATTTCTGAGAACACAGTAGGCTTTGCATTTGCAAGGCATATGTGTGTTCTCAGAAATTTAAATGAAATCAGTTCTCGCACCGATTCCAAAGCGAACACATCTAAAAAAAAAAAAAAAAAAATATTTTTCGTCGCGAGAATAATATTTTCGAAAAAATAAAATGTTGTTTACTAAAGTTGAAAACGTTTGTGGCCGCCTGCCTGTTAATCGTGGCTTTAAATAAATTTTGCTTTCGATTTCTTTAAAAAATAAAAAGGTCCCGCTTCTGTTGCGTAATCTTTCTTTTCTGGAAACCGACGTGAACTATTCACTATGAAAAAGAAATCTTCAGCGCCATCAAAAAAGAATAAACCTACTAAGACGGCATTGGAATATCGGAAGTGTATATATTATAAAGAATTGGACCCAGCACACTTCCTTGGGGAACACCAGCAGAAATCTTTTTTATAGATGAGCGCACCCCTCCACTTCACTCAACAACAAAAGTTCTTAACGAGAGGTAGGATTTAAGAACTCTGTAAAGAACAACAGGAAGCAATGGCTTTAGTTTATATAAAAGGCCGTCATGCCACACCCGATCAAAGGCCTCTTGAATGTCAAGGTATACAGCTGAGCAGTAACAGTTATTTTCAAATGATTTAAGAATATACTGTGTTACTCTTCCAAGTTGTTGTTCAGTCGCGTGCTCCTTTCTAAAACCAAACTGATGTTTGGGGATGGCATCAGCGAAAGCATCATGCACAAACATGCGCTTATGCAATAATGTTTCAAACATTTTTGAAAGACTTGATAATAAGCTTATTGGTCTATATGAACCCAGCTGTTCAGGAGGTTTCCCCGGGGATCATTTTAACAACAGCTAATTTCCATTTGTTTGCAAAATGTCCAAACTTAAGGATACTGTTGTAAATCATGACAATGTATTCCACGGCCATGGTAGGAAGAGCTTTAATAGTACGATTGTCAATATTATCATATCCAGGAGACTTCTTTAATTTGAGGAGCTTTATTTCGGCAAGAACTTCAGCCAAGGTAATTTGTCTGAAAGCAAGCTCATTGGTGGGGAGAGGTAAGTGCACTTGCTCTTCAATAACAGTTTTGTCAGCAGCCAAAGTGGTGCTAAATGGAGTAAATCTAGACTCTAGATGAAGACTAAAAGACTCAGCTTTTTCTTCAGTTGTTATGCACCAGATGTCATTGGTATTACCATTACTATTTGGGTCTCTGAACTTTTTAATCGGTAGGTTAGGAGCTGGCTGCCTTTTAATGCCATTAGTTAGTTGCCATAATTTGGGAAAGTTGTATCTATCCTCTGGATCCAAAGATGGTAACAATCTATCCATTCTTTTAGTTTTTTCGCTTTTAAGCGATTTACTCACCCTATTGGACAGGTAGTTTGAAATTACTCGAAGTAATGGGTTTCGAGAAGTTTTCATAAGCCGTCTTATAATCTTCTTAGTTTCAATCATTAAAAGCGTTTCTTTGTTGCGTATATAACGATAACATGCTTGTTGTGGGCGTTGTGATTGAAAACTATTGGATGCAAATTCAGAAGCTCTCCGCAAGTTGTTTTCAAAAATATCGATGCAGTCTTCAATATCAGCTTCCGATCGTATTTCAGTCTCAAAATTAATATAGTTGTTAAGCCAGGATTGGAACTTCTTAATACTAGTATTAGGTGGAAGCAGGTGAATTCTAGAATGAATTACTGGAGCAGAGTCACCAATATCTAATTGCAGCGGTAAGTGATCAGAATTGACATCATGTAGTTCCTTAATTTTAATTAATTCGCCTCGAAAACCACAGTCGCCAGCAATAACAAATTTCTCTCGAAGAGTATTGAA
>JAWNNV010001076.1:0-22500 GCA_035044485.1 Scaptomyza reducta
TGTGTATATCGGAAACGGGAAAAGTTATCGAAACGAAATCGACTCGGCTGTTGACGCAGATCAAGAATATATATGTTATTTTCCAAATTCAAGATTTTGTTGTTATCGATAACATATGTATATCGGAAACGGGAAAAGTTATCGACTCGGCTGTTGATGCTGATCAAGAATATTATTATTATTATTATTATTATTTTCCATATTCAAGGTTTTGTTGTTATCGATAACATGTGTATATCGAAAACGGGAAAAGTTATCGAAACTTTATCGACTCGGCTGTTGATGCTGATCAAGAATATATATGTTATTTTCCAAATTCAACATTTTGTTATCGATAACATGTGTATATCGGAAACGGGAAAAGTTATCGAAACTTTATCGACTCGGCTGTTGATGCTGATCATGAATATATATGTTATTTTCCACATTCAACATTTTGTTATCGATAACATGTGTATATCGAAAACGGGAAAAGTTATCGAAACGATATCGACTCGGCTGTTGATGCTGATCAAGAATATATATGTAATTTTCCAAATTCAAGCTTTTGTTGTTATCGATAACATGTGTATATCGGAAACGGGAAAAGTTATCGAAACTATATCGACTCGGCTGTTGATGCTGATCAAGAATATTATTATTATTTTCCAAATTCAAGCTTTTGTTGTTATCGATAACACGTTTATATCGGAATAAAAAGTTATCGAATGTATGCTCTAGCGTATTGCAAATTGACAGGAATTGTGGGGAAAGGATCGCTTCATACCATCTGACACAATCCGCAAATTGAAAAACTGCGTAAGCTAATCGATGCTATGTTATTTGAAGTCAGTTGCAGATATGTTATTTTTAATATATAGTATAAGCTTGGCTGGTGTTTGTGTGTTATTAGATAAAGTGTTTTAGACAGCATATCCTGTTCATAAAATGAATTTGTGTTGACTTTTGCTGACTATTACTACATTGAGAAAGTATTTTTCCTTTGACATTCTCAGCTGGCTTGGGGCAATGTTGCAAGCAAGCAAGGAAGCAACAAAACAGCTTGCCGTAATTAAAAAGACCAGGAAAAATCTGAATGTAAATAAATGACATTTGCAGAAACTCCTCTCTCTCTCTCTCTCTCTCTCTCTCTCGCTCTCTCTCGCTCTCTCTCTCTCGCTCTCTCTTTTTTTTTCTCTTTTCTCGCCCGTTCTCTCTGTCTTGTAAGGCCTTTAAGTGATTCGTAGTATCATTTATATTGCTTCCTTGGTGTTCGTCGCTTTAAAACCAAATAAAATTTAAGATAAATCTACTCGGCAACAAAACGCCACTCCTTTGCGGATTCGTTAGGCTGTCTGGAAGCAGATTACAAGGACCAAAAAGGAGAGAGAAAAACACAAAACGAAACCATTGCAAATGGTATACAAATAAGGTATGCTAAGCTTGGACAAAGCTAATGAGTTCTGGCACTTTTATGTACAGGGTTTCCGCCTAGTCGATCAAGAAATAATCTTTAGGTAAAAAAAAGGCCTGGCAAAGGATGAGCAAATGAGAGAGAGAGAGAGGGGGGGAAAGAGAAAACACCTGTGGGTTGTCAGAGAGTATGAAAGGCAAATTTTAATGCCAACATTGACAGTTAACGCCACATACTGTACTGTATATATATATGTATATGTATATGCACATATTGTATGCCAGCCAACTCTCTGCGTGTTTTGGGGCAACCAAGCGTATAAGCCAGCGACAGAGAGAGAGAGAGAGAGAGAGAAGGGGGTAGTGTGAGGGGTGCTGTACGCGAATGTAGCCAGGCACTCAGGCATAGTCATTGCATGGCTACTCACGTAGAGGTAGAAAATATACATCCCTTTCGACTTCAATGTAGTACAACCCCCCCCCCCCCCCCCCGGAACACCCCCTCCACAAGCCTCTGTCAGGACTTTGCAAAGTCATTTTGATGTGGGTGGCATGTATATATCTTGTTATTGGCAGATTAAGCCCCGTTCTGAATGTGAAAGTAATGGAAATGGAAACAAATCGAAAAATATTAGCATCATGTTCCTTTTGATTTTTTATTGCGCGATTTGTGTGTGTGTGTGTGTGTGTGTGTGTCCTTTCACCCCAAGTCTGATTTATTCGTCAAGGTAACACTGCGTTGAGTGTGACCCTGCCGCCAAGCGATTAAAAATATATATACACAAATATGTTTTAAGACCTTTGAACGCCAAAGTCATACAATTCGGCAATTAAAGAAGAAGAAGAAAAAAGCAAAAATGTCATGAAACTAGTTGAAGTTGTTGTGAAAATGTTTCGAGTATTCAAAAGGAATTCAAATGACACGAGAACTTGGTTTAAAAGCATTGCCTTTGCCTTATGTTCGTGCACTGATTTAATGTAGCATACTTTTTTGGGCACTTTGATTTTATGTAGCATACTTTTTTGGGCATTTTGATTTTATGTATCAACGAGAATGTCTTGTGAACAATTGAAAGTTTCGGCTGCAATGAGGTGGGCGTGGCATACTTAACGCCTCTTGTTGATGGTGTGTGTGTGTGTTCTACTTCATTTTGTTGTTGTTTATTATTTTTACTGTACTTGTTGTTGCGCAAAGTTGTTTGCATAAATAATTTCTATGCATAAGAAGTTGGAACAACAAGTCTCATGTGTGTGTGTGTGTGTGTGTGTGGGCGTGGGCGTGGCAAAAACCACCCACTGTTCAACAAAATTAATGATATTTTAATGTAAAAACAATTCCAGCCACTTAAGCCTCATTCATATGCATACATTGTGCGTGCGTATGCGATTGTGTCTGTGTGTGTGTGTGTATGTGTGTTAGCATTTCAATTTAAGAGCAAAGCCCGTGACCCAAAAAATACCACAACAAACTTAAAAACTCGAATGTTAAAGTGAAAAAAAATAAAATAAAAAAATAAAATAGAAAAAAAAAATCAGAAAAATTACGGAAAATAATAAATAAATCGATTCAATTTGAACAATTGAAGAATTGTGGTATTCGTGCGAAATATTTGGGTCTCAACACTTTTATCTACGAGTATTGAGCCCGAATATTTTTATCGAATTGACATGACAATCGCCTCAAACTTAAGATATATCGAAAACCAATCCATCAAATATTACGAAAGCTATAATAACCGAGTACGAAACAATCGCATTGATGTCCTTTCTCGCTCTCTCATTACTTCACACTTCAGCAACATCAAGTTAAGCTTTCCATTCATAAAGATTGGCAAATTACACTGCAAAAAAAATCACTTTTCAACTATGATTTCAATAACTGTTTCCTTAAACAAGCTTCAATCCAAGAAATCCAACTTACTTAAAGTTTGAGTATGAGTCTTTGCCTCGCCGGCTAATACATAATGTATTTGATTTAATGCTTCAGTTTTTCAGTGTGTAGAATTTCAAAGAACACACACACACACACACACATACACACATACATCTATATATCTGACAATTTAATCAAAAGGGACTTTTAGCTCCAGTTCGTGGTACTTAATGCCAGCGGCGCAAGGATCTCCAACAACTTATCCATAAGTATAATTAGATTTACGCATGCGACCTGTTGACTTTGCTTTCTTCTTGTTGTTTGTTTTGATGCGAGCCTAAAAGTATGCTCTGATTTCTAAGTGCGACGAGGGCCCAAGACAAAATCAAAGCCAGATAACAATAACAACAACAGGACCCCAAATACAAGCTTCAATCGACTAACTGACGACAGCCAAATAGGCATTAAGACAAACGTGCAAGTGTGTGTGTGTGTGTGTGTGTCTCGCTAATTCACTTTTATGCGTCTAACAAAATTAATTGCGCACATTTTGACAATCATATTTCACATACGAAAAGCTCCACACAACGAAATAATTTGAAGAGTTGTTCTCATTACTTACTATATCTTTCATCACACACACACACTCACACACACACACACACACTCACACTCACACATTCACACAACGTAATAGAGACACATACTTAAAACATATGTTAAGTACGTGAAAGGGAGTCAGCAGCGTTGCCAAAATTTAGGAGTACGTGCTGGCCGGGAACTTGTGCTCACCTGTGGCACAAGGACATACTAGATATACACAGTTGAATGCAGGATGCTGTCCGTTTTTTTTTTCGTTAGGCATCGAGGACATCATCTGAAATGCGCATAAATTACGAACAGAACTGAGGGCTGAGGAGATCGCAATGGAGCGGAACAGCCAAAACTCTCTGTGTATATGTGTGCTTGTTTGTGTGTTTGTATGTGAGTGTGTGAGTGTGTGTGTGTATATGTGTGTGTGCTTGTTCAAGCGTCTAATGGCTATGATTCAATTAGATATCCTGTGGTCTTTCTGCTGATGGTTTCCTGGTTTCCGTTCCCATGCCGGGTTTCCGTTCGTATTCGTGTTCCTGTTTCCGTCTCTCTCTCTCTCTCTCTCTCTCTCTCTCTCTCTATCTCTCTGTCTCTCTCTTGACATCTGCGTTGAACGATAATCAGGTGAAAATTAGCTTGTTGTTGCATCCTTGGTCCAATTATAGTTGGGCCCCTTCCCAACCCTTCCATTCCGTTTGCTTCAAGCTACTTTTCAGCTTTCATCACATATCCTTTTGAATTCTTCTCAAGTCCTTAATATCTGGTTTACTGTACACAAACAAACTAGACTGGGAAACCGACGAAACATAAATCCCAAATATAACGAGAAACAAAGAATAAAACTATTCGAATACGATATTCAGATACGCTCGAGTTTAATATTGTTAGCATTGATACTAGATGTAGGCCTCTCGTTGGCGTTGGCGCCGTATGCGATCCTTCTCCTCCATGTAGGGTATCATGGTTGCCTTTGTGGGCAGTATGACAACGACGGGCAATAGGTTCTTGCATTTCTCCAATATGTGTGATATACGCTTTGAGGTTGGATAGTCGAGCAGTATGATGCCGACATTTGGGCGCTTGTACATCACCATAAACGATTGCTCGATGGCGGCAAGCGTGGTGGCTAAACGATAAACGATTAACGATAAACGGATAAGCGGATCGATCGGAATAGCGAGCTTTACTTACTCTGTTCAATCATCAAATAGTTACAAAAGTTATCCCTATGATAGCCAATGCCGGCAAGCAAAAAGCCAAGAGTTACCTCCTTTTGAAGAATGAAACGAGTGTATCGATAAAGTAATCGTTATCGTTATCGCTTACTTACGGTATCTGCGATCACACCAATGCGTATTAACGTCAGATCTTCGATGTCCTGATAAAACAGATCGTCGATCTCATCGTCACTTTCCTCCTCATTTTCGGGCTTCTCAACTTTACTGCCTCGCAAACTCATTGTATCTGAATATTGAATTTAGTAATTTTTTTTTTTTTGGTTTTGTGTGTTTGACAAATTTTGTCAATGTATGCCAATGATTTTTCGGAAACTTGTTCCTGGATATCTTCTTTGCGTTTACGTTTCTCTGATGACTTTTTAATGAGTTTTCAATAAGCAGCAGGTTCTGCGCCTTCCAATCACTTTTAGAATGAGTCTAGAGCTTAAGCTTTAAGCCAGAATGTGCCTTCTCCCTTCGTTGTTCGTTGTTCCTTCACTTGTTTTGCATTCATTTTAATTATTATATTTTGCTGTGCCATGCCCACTCCAAGCGACCCAAATGAAAATTCAATTATGACATGAGTTTACAGATTGGATTGTTGTTGTTGCTGTTGTTGTGGCCCAAAGGCTCTGAGCGTCTTTGTGGCCACTTTTAGAAAATTTATTAACTTCGACTTAACGCAAATCCGTTAACGTTCCCCCAGTTTTCCAGTTGATTAAGTCGGCTCCGCAAGCTGCAAGCACTTGAGCTTCAGAGTTGCTCTCAGTTTGTTATCAATTTCTCATTTATGTTAAGTTTTGACATTTTAAGTATCAAATACAAAAAGTTTGAAGCACTTCCAGCTGTGGTTTTCAAACCATAATCGAACAAATCCAATAACAGCTTCGAGTAAGTTGAATTTGTCCTTGCAAAAGAGTTGAACATCAATCACAAGCTATATATATATATATATATTTTTTGTTGCTTATTGTGATGACTGTCAGACATCTGTCTGATTAATCTAACTACAGTTGTCTGCATGTCTGGCAGCAATCAGCCTCGCCAAAAACGAGCCCAAGGCTGTAACTAAGAAGAAGCAAACAACTGGCAGACAGATAAATTCAGCTCAAATTGTATTTGTTCGTTGACAAGCAAATGGATTCAACTAACTGGCTAATACTCTACAAAAAGTAGAAGTTATAGACCAGAAACTAAACCTATTGTGAACATTTTTAGAACAGTCTGGCAACTCTGAAGTCGATAGATTTTCGAGAGAAACGCGATCAACAAACAACATAAATGAGATAACAATCAATGAGCCAAATTGACAGGCGCCATTTGGGACTTTTGAGTTTGAACACACGACACGCAACAATTCGAATTCAATTTAGCTGCCAAAAAGGCTAAAGGACAATGCAATGCCGTAAGAAAAAGAATCTCAAGCAGTTGTGGTTGAAACTTAAAGGTTTGCATGTTTGTTTGTTTGTTGTTCTCGGGAAAAAAAACACCCAAGAAAGAAAGACAAGAAAGGGCCCCAAACTAAATCAAGCAACCACACACACACAGACAGACAGACAGACAGACAGACAGACAGAGAGGGAGACAGAGAGACAGACAGAAGACAGAATTATTATGTTCAAAGTGAATATTACGTTGACCGTAACATGGGTTCCCCTCTTTCCGAGTCAAAGAGGTTGAGAACTGACAGACAGACACTAAGTGGGCGGGAAACACACACACACACACACACACACACACAGATACAGTTACAGTTACAGACACAGTTACAGATACAGTTACAGTTACAGTTACAAAGTCAAAGTACAAAGTAGGAATTCCATGTTGCTTAAACTGAACTTTGGTTGTTGTGTGTGTCTCTGCTATTGACACAAACAGACAAACAAAATACATACATATATACATACATATATATATATATATGTATGTATGTGCATGTGTATGTGTTGTCTTGTGTACTATGTGGTTAGTGCATGTGGCAGTATTATTTCCCTAATTATAACAGATTTTCATCGCCTTTGGGCGCTCGTCACACATACAAACAAGAGCAACAGCAACAGCTATTTGATGCTATGACATCAAAGCAAACAATTAGCAAGAAGATACTATCTCTCTATGTATCTCTCTCTCTCTCTCTCTTTGTACCTCTCTCTCTCTCTCTCTTGGTTATTACATACATTCCATAGATTCCATTTCATTTGTTATTCCAAAAACTTAAGCTTGAGTAGACATAGAAAAATGTACAACTTGAAGCTACTCCACGGCACGAATGCTATTAATAATCAAATTCAATTAAACTAAGTTGTATATATATATACATATATCTCTCTCTCTCTCTCTCTCTTTCCCTGTCTCCCTCTCTATCTCTCTTTTCAAGTGAAAGTACACAGATTAAGCTAGTTTCTAACTAAAGCTAATGTGTGTTAAATGGAGTTTTACTTACAACATTGATTCATAAGTATCAAATCCAACTGTCTCTCTCTCTCTCTCTCGCTCTCTCTCGGCTTCCTCTTCCCCTTGGCTTCGCCTGGGTTCCAAAAGGTTCTCATGTGTGACACTTTTATGCATTTTGATACTCAGCATCCTGTCGAGTCCGCCCGTTGTGCAGGAAGACTGCCTGCAATGCTTTCGCTGCAGGCAGGCTAGAGACTAAAGCTCAATCACCACACACCACACACACACACACACAGACACAAAGCCCACACACAGACGCGTGTCACAAGTGGGTCAAATGTGGTGCAGCTTTAATAACAGCGAAAGCCACCAAATAACCGTTAATCACTTGCCATCACCTGAACTATAATTCTGCCCGAAGGCAGCCGAAACACTGCAACAGACAGCAAGAGTAACAGTGAAGGGGGGAGGAGAGGTTGGGGGGAGGGAGGGTGGTTGGGGTGTGGTAGAGAGACAGGATGAGAGATAGATCGATAGTAGAGAAACGGGACAAAATTTCATTGTGGGAACAACAAGCTGAGGCTGAAGCTGAAGCTGAAGCTGATACTGATGCGAATGTTGGTGTGTGTGAGTGTGTGCGTGTGCGTGTGCGTGTGCGTGTGTGTGTGTGTGTCCCTGGCCTGTGTTGTTTGCCTTTTGCCTTCTGCAACTATTCCACTCAACGAAGCAAACACACACTAACGCACACACATATGACACACATTTGTGTAGAGTGTCCTGCAATACCCTGTTTTATTTTCGCTTCTGTATCGCAGTTGATGCAACAAGCCACAAAACTCCACGTTTCGACTAACGTATACTTAATATATTATTAAAATTAAGATTATTGATTATCTTGGTACTTGCTTTGGGATAATTGATACTAAACTAATGTACATATAGTAACGTATACTTAATATATGGTTATCTTGGAACTAAATACTTATAGAGTTTAAGATTACTGATTATCTTGTTACTTGCTTTGGGATAATTGATACTAAACTAACATATAGTAACGTATACTTAATATATTGTTAACTTGTTCGTCTTCAGGAACTAAATACTTATAGTAGTAGAGTTTAAGCTCATATCACAGACTACTGATTATTTAAAACTAATGTACATATAGTAACGTATACTTAATATACTTATAAAGTTTAAGATTATTGATTATCTTGTTACTTTCTTTGAGATAATTGATACTAAACTAATGTACATATAGTAACGTATACTTAATATATTGTTATCTTGGAACTAAATACTTATAGAGTTTAAGATTATTGATTATCTTGTTACTTTCTTTGGGATAATTGATACTAAACTAAACATATAGTAACGTATACTTAATATATTGTTATCTTGGAACTAAATACTTATAGAGTTTAAGATTATTGATTATCTTGTTACTTTCTTTGGGATAATTGATACTAAACTAAACATATAGTAACGTATACTTACTATATTGTTATACGGTTCGTCTTAAGGAACTAAAGAACTTATAGAGTTTAAGATTATATCACAGATTATTAATTATCTAAAACTAATGTACATCTAGTAACGTATACTTAATATATTGTTATACGGTTCGTCTTCAGGAACTAAAGAACTTATAGAGTTCACATCACAGATTATTGATTATCTAAAACTAATGTACATATATAGTCAGTATAGGAACCATTTAAATAGTGAAATAGTTGCAATTTCTTCGCCTACCGCCGTTTGTTCGCGTTGATGCTTCGTTGTGTGTTAGTTCGATGCACAATATATGATATTGGAAAGTTTCATTATAATCCATTCACCAAGGAGCAGACTGACACCTTCCACAACTGTTGGGTTTGAGCATGATATATGGCATTATAATAGTAGTAGCTTAAATGAGTTCAGCTTAAAGCAACGAACACACGCGAGGCACATCAATCTCCCTCTGGAGAGAACTAACCAAACAGGGTAAGGTCTGGTTGGGAGCACTCTTTGTGTGTGTGTGTGTCTGTGTGTGTGTGTGTGTGTGTGCTCTGAACGTTCGTGCTGCTGGCTGTTGCTGGCCTTCCGTTTAATAATTGATTTCAGCATTGAGAGGTGATTAATATGTTCAAAGCGAATCGAAACTGGCCACAAATCGTATAGCATCGCCCAAGGCAACATCAACAAGCAACAACACAGTTCTTGATTGTTTTTATGTGTGGCATCATAATTGCATTTCCTTGTTACACACACATTGTTCTTCCTGCGCCTCTCCTTATACATTAAAGTCCTCTTTAACCCCGAACCCGAACCCGAAGCAAAAGCTAGTTAGTAGCTAGAGCAAAAGGTGTCACAATGAAAGTGTTAAATGAAAATATATTATAATACTTGAAACAAAATGTGCTGAAATCTTTTCCTACTGGTTTATTAAGTAACTGAACCCTATACTTAACTTCAATGTTCCATATCTCCGGTGTTTCTCAACCGATTTCGATAAACATTTCACAGATTGTCATTATTTGGCGTAATGTTTCAAACGTCATTTCCAAGTTTTCCATATTCAAGATTTTGTTGTTATCGATAACATGTGTATATCGGAAACGGAGAAAGTTATCGAAACTATATCGACTCAGCTATTGATGCTGATCAAGAATATATATAGATGTTATTTTCGATATTCAAGATTTTGTTGTTATCGATAACATGTGTATATCGGAAACGGGAAAAGTTATCGAAACTTTATCGACTCGGCTGTTGATGCTGATCAAGAATGTATATGTTATTTTCCAAATTCAAGATTTTGTTGTTATCGATAACATGTGTATATCGGAAACGGGGAAAGTTATCGAAACTTTATCGACTCGGCTGTTGATGCTGATCACGAATATATATACTTTATGGGGTCGGAGATGCTTCCTTCTACCTGTTACATACCTTTTCACTCAACCATTAAACCCTTTTTCCCGTTTTCAATGGGTTCAGGGTATAAAAATGCATGGTTTATATACAAAATTCTTAGATGATGTGACTAGCTTATGACTATTTATTCTATTTACAAGTTGAGCTAAGCAATCAATAGTTATCTCTTACAGCAGACGGCTCGACAAATGGTGTGGCAACATATTTCTAATCCCAACTGCATTTGTTTGTAGCTCTGAGCTATTTTCTGCTCGTAGTGAAGTTGATCATTGAATCTGAAACGTTGCAAATAAGAGTTATAAATGTATATTGCTTAAAGCTTAAATGTTCTTGATTCAATTATAGTCGACGAGGGACGCTCGCAGCTGAGGCCACAGTTTTGTGGCCGGAAGAACAAGTTGAATGCCAGCTGAGTTTGATTTGATTTGTTTAATTGTTGGGCATTTAAACAGCAGCGCATTCTCTTTGCTCCCTTCTTGCCTCTTTCGTTCACTTCTCTTCTCTTTTGTTCAGCTTTTGCTTTCACATCCTTTTTTCCCTTTTTTGCTTTTTCATTAAAAGTGGGACACAAACTTTAAATGCAAACTTTTGCAACTAAGTTTTATTTTTGTTTGAGGTTGCTTTTCTTTATCTCTCTTTCTTTCCCTCTCTCTCTGCCACTCTCTCTCTCTCTCTCTCTCTTGGGAACGTGTCACAGCTGCTTTTCTAATTACCAATTACACAATTGCAATTGTGTGTCATGTAATTCAAGCAACAAGCAATTCCTTGCGCAGGATATCCATCAAAAAAAAAGAGCAAAAAACTATCTGGGAAATTACTTTGCCTAAGCATACGAGAGCGCATAAGATATATATATATATATATAAATACTCTACATATACATATAAACACATATATATATATATATACACACATTTGGGCATCAATCTTCCTCCATCATTGTCAGAAAACCCAAACGATGACGATGCCGTTGGCACAGCCGATGACACAGCACACACTCCCACATCTAAACACCTACACACACACCCACACACACCCACACACACTCACACACCCACCTACACACACCCACATACACAGCATCAGCTAGCTCCCTTTTCTACACTCATATAAAAGAAATGAAATATCATCGATGGCATTTCATAATTTTTACAACCAAAAAAAATAAAAACAACAACCTCATATCGTTGTTGTTGTTGTGCGTGTGTGCGTGTGTGTGTGTGTGTACTTTGCGACCTCAAACAATAAATTAATTATTTATTTACATTACCATCAATATTAATTTTAATGCTTTGTGTTTGGCTCAGGGACTTTGCTGAATGCTTTTTGATTGCTTCAAAATCGAAACAAAACAAAACAAAATGAAAAAATAATCAAATTTAATCGCTGCGAGCTTAAAATGTTTCTCTCTTATGCAATTTAATTGAAACTCACTCAAACAAAGAATGCCACAAACTAAATATTTTTCGAATTATGAATTGCATTGCGACTGAAACGAAAGCAAGCTTAACTTATTACAAATATATATATATATATATTCGATTCGTTATAATGTATTACTATATAGTGATGTAATCATGTGACTTTAGCTCAGCGACTTTCGAACAAGTTTCAATTAATAATATTCATTTAGTTTAAGTATTCATTTTCCTTTTCTTTTAAGATCCAATATATATTGCATCACTTCGTATCATTTGTTTTCTTCTTATTATAATTTTTTATTTATTTTTTTCGATTTTTATACCCTGAACCGATTGAAAATGGATAAAACGGGTATAATGGTTGAGTGCAAGGCAAAAGGAAGTATCTCCGACCCCATAAAAGTATATATATTCTTGATCAGCATCAACAGCCGAGTCGATAAAGTTTCGATAACTTTCCCCGTTTCCGATATACACATGTTATCGATAACAACAAAACCTTGAATTTGGAAAATAACATATATATTCTTGACCAGCATCAACAGACGAGTCGATAAAGTTTCGATAACTTTTCCCGTTTCCGATATACACATGTTATCGATAACAACAAAACCTTGAATTTGGAAAATAACATATATATTCTTGACCAGCATCAACAGACGAGTCGATAAAGTTTCGATAACTTTTCCCGTTTCCGATATACACATGTTATCGATAACAACAAAACCTTGAATTTGGAAATCTTTGTGATGCAGTTTGAAACATTACACAAAATAATGACAATATATAAAATTTATTTGACATCGGTTGAGAAACACCGGAGATATGGAGCATTGAAGTTAAGTATAGGGTTCTAGTGGGGATTTCTGACTAGAGCCACCTTGCTTGTTAAGTTTAAGTATGGTATGCCTAATGTCTGGAAACTGAGTTGAAAACTCAAGTAAAATCCAAAACAATTATCGCTTATGAATATGCACATACTATATATAGAACACACACACAAGAACTGAAAGGATACGAGGGAAAGCGGTAAGAAGAAGCAGAAGGAAAGCGTAGCAAGGTTGAGTTTGAGCTTCCTCTTCATTTAGTAAACTCATAATTTTAATGCAATAATTCACTTAGCTTTGCGTTGCCAGCATAAACAAATTGAAAAAGTTTTTCCACCAGCTTTCACTTTACACGTCTGTTTCTGTCTTCCTTCGAGGACATACAGAATGGGCGGACGGACACGCCCACACAAACACAAACACACACGCACACTTGAAACCTATTTGGATATGTATGTTTGAACGGATATAACTACTTTGAATATGAAGCGGAAGTCCCAAAAAAAAAAAAACTTTTATTTGTTCGATCGTTGGCTTTTTAAACTTTTTTTTTTGGCAACAGTTTTAGAGGGCGAGGAAGTAAGGAAAACCGCAAGAGAAAAAACAACAGAAAAGCGAAAGAAAAACACAAAATGTATGAAAGTGAAAATGAAAGTAAGCCTCAACTAACATTCAAGTTTGTGGAATTTTCATGGCAGCTGGAATTTACGAAAGTTGAACCTGGCCAAAAAAAAAACAAAAAAAAAACAAGTTTTGTCACAAAAAATATTTGAGTCCTTTCTGTCAATAAAAATCATTGGCATAAGGAACAGCTGCAAAATAAGTTTTATGTCCCATGCCTTCAACTTCATACAAGTTATCCTTAAATAAGTTTTATGTCTCAGGCCTTTAAAAGTTCATTCAAGTTATCCTCAAATAAGTTTTATGTCTCAGGCCTTTAAACTTCATTCAAGAAAAAACCTTTTTGATTAAATGTGTTTTGGTCACACTTGCTTTTGGAAACCGAATCGAGCATTTGAATGCAACTCTGTTGTCCAGGTTACCCTCTACCCTTCAGCCCTTGGGAAAGCCATCATCTTATGCTTAGCTTACCTGGCGCCCTCGTCCTTTTTGTGTATAATTTAAAATGTTGTTTGCGCTCGAGTTTAGAGGCCAGCAGCCGCAAAAAACAGCCCCAATAACAGCGCGAGAGAGCGACGAGGGAGAAGGAGAAGAAGAAGAAGAAGAAGATGTGAATCCTGCACAAGGAAGCAACCCCTCAGCAAAACCAGCCAAAATATTTCTATCAAATTTCAATTTGTTGAAATTTGTTGAAATTTTTTTTTTTTTTTTTGTTTTTTACAAATTTGAACGCAAAAAATGACAGAAATAGAGACAGAAGAGAGAGAGAGAGGGAGAGTGGGAGAGAGAGAGAGAGAGAGAGAGAGAGAGAGAGTGTGAGAGAAAGGCTATAATTAAGCTGCGTTTTCTTGCTTGAGGAACTCGAGGCGAAAGCCTACAAAAGCCAAGCCTGTAATTAAAAATCGTATACAGCGAAATAATGTCGAGGGTTACGAAATGGGGAAATCTGCTCGATTTGGGTAAAGCTGCTCGTCAAAAAGTATAGAAAAATAAATGTTATGTACACAGGATTTTAATGCATACATAATTAATTGCCTGCTGGGAATTTTTGCCTATCTTAAATAGCATTTAACTGAAGGCGCATGAAACAAAGTTTTTACAACAGAACGAGAGAGAGAGAGAGTGGAAGAGAGAGAGCGATACTAATTACTGAACAGAGCGAGACAGAGAGAGAGAGTGAGTGGATCTATCCATTCCGGTAAAGTTTATATGTGGCAAGCACTTAAGCCGCATTAGATGCGGATTTTGTTTACATTTTTGCTCAGCAACCACTAAAACGACATTGCCATAAATCTAGCTAATTCGTTTGTGTCCACATTAAGGGACCCTTAACCCACCCACCCGCAGCACCCTCTCCCATTGGGCAGGTGGTCAACTAGGCTCAGACAGTTACATTTTGTGACAAGTCTCCGCAAGCACACGATAAGAAACGCATGAAAACCCCAAAACTTATTTGGTACCTGATGGTTTTCTTTAAGGTTTTTTGATGATAATTTTAGTATGTTGAATCTGATGAGAGCAACATTTATGTCAGGGTAACGTTCTTGTTTTTGATAGTACAATCTCTCCGCCTTTCCATATCAAATTCTAAGTACTCTACACACATATTGAAGGGCAAGTTTTAGCCTCTATGAGTGTGTATTGAGGGGAGACGGTCAGCATTATGTTTCCGCTTCATACAGGATTTTTCGTTACCTGGGAGTTGTTGATTAAAATGATTAGGAGTTTCATAGGTGGAAAAAGGCTCTAGTCGAGAAATCCCGACTATACTGAACCCTATACTTAACTTCAATATCTTCCATATCTCCGGTGTTTCTCAAACGATTTCAATAAAAATTTCACAAATGGGCATTATTTCGTTCTATGTTTTAAACTCTATCTCAAAGTTTTCCACATTCAAGATTCTCTTGTTATCGATAACATGTGTATATCGGAAACGGGAAAAGTTATCGAAAATATGAAACAAGCTTGCACTGCCTAGGGAGCTTATGTTCCAACTCTGAAGTCTCTAGCTCTCTGAGATCGAATCAAGCTTTTGTTTGTTCCTGAAAGGATCTTAATGAAACTTCAAAGCTGTATAGCTTCTAAATCAGAATAAGTCATAGCCTCTTAGTCTGTTCAGGCAGACGCTGTGGTGAGTAGGTAAAAATAATATTATTTGCTAGAAATACTTAGTACTGAAAGCATTTTGCTTCGAAAGTTCAGTTTTAAGTGCAAAATTACTTGATTTAAATATTTCTCTTGAGTTGAAGTTGAGTTCAATTGAAAGTAGCAAGTATTTCTTTCAGTGCGTGTGTATTATTTGTGGCACTGTTGAATGTTTCTGCCTCAGAGGCTGGGAGTGGCAACAGCTGGACCTTGTTCCAGTTGCCGTTGTAGGCCTCAACTCAATTCCGCGTCAAGTTGTTAATGATTCTGAATTGTGCTCTTTTCGCCACATGGTAACAAGCTCCATACACACACACACGCGCGCGCACACACACACACACACACATTCGAACCACTAAATGCATCGTTAGTGTTTTTCCCTCCCTGTCCCGGAGCGTTCCTGAGGTTGGTTCGCTTCCATTTGGCACGCTCACATGCACATTGCTTGTATATTTGTTTATGTGCTTTTCGGTTTTAACGGTTCCCATTTCGCATATTGATTGCCCTGGTGTGCCATATTATCCCTTCTCTTCACTTCTTTCACTCTCTCTCTCTCTGCTTTTTGCTCTACTTGCGTCCAATTATTTCGTTTTTGAACTGTTGAGCTTTGTGCAAAAGATTAATGGGAGACTTTATAGTTTGAACCGTTTGTTTGGTAGGGCATCCATTTTGTATAGGGTGCGGCTAGTTTCGGTTCAGTTCGGTTCGGTTCGGCTAAGTTCTTAGTTTCGGTTCAGTTGGGCTCGGCTAAGTTCTTAGTTTCGGTTCAATTCGGTTCGGTGCGGCTAAGTTCTTGCTTCGATTCAGTTCAGTTCGGCTAAGTTCTTGGTTCGGTTCAGTTGGGTTCGGTGCGGGTAAGTTCTTAGTTTCGATTCGGTTCGGTTCGGCTAAGTTCTTAGTTTCGGTTCAGTTCGGTTCGGTTCGGCTAAGTTCTTAGTTTCGATTCGGTTCGGTTCGGCTAAGTTCTTAGTTTCGGTTCAGTTGGGTTCGGTTCGGCTAAGTTCTTATTTTCGGTTCAGTTGGGTTCGGCTAAGTTCTTATTTTCGGTTAAGTTCGGTTTGGTTCAGCTAAGTTCTTAGTTTCGATTCGGTTCGGTTTGGTTCGGCTAAGTTCTTAGTTTCGGTTCAGGTTGGTGCGGTTCGTTTTGGTTCGGTTCGGTTCGGTTCGTACAATCGGTTTGTTAAGTAAGGATTTTTCAATGCAAATTGAAGATTTAATTCAGGAATCGTTACATGGATTTGGGAGCAGGTTATATATTAGGCCTCTCTCTTTCTCGTTCTGTCTCTCTCTCTCTCTCTCTCTCTCTCTCTCTCTCTCTCGCTCTCTCTCTCTCTCTCTGTCTGTCTTTCTTCCTCACTGTGTTGCTTTATTGAGTGCGTGTTTACTTGTTGGTCCATGTTTCCTTCTTTCTTTTTTTTGTTGCCCTGAGTCTCTTTGTGTCCTTGACAATGGGTCCTGTTCCTATTGCTGTTACAGCTCCTTGTTCCTGCTGCTCCTGCTCTGTCTTGCTTTCTCCGTTGTTGCAGCTGTTGCCGTTTCGTTTCGTTTCGTTTCGGTCGTTGTTGGGCCGACATTAACCGCATTGCTTTGCGGCTCGCTTCGTTTCGTGCCTTGTCCTGTCGCGCCTGACAGGCTCTAACTTTATTAGCTCATTGCTGTCGGCATTGAGTGGCGCCTTCCTTCTCCCTTCTCCATTCCTTCGCTCCAGCCATCCAACATTTTCTCCGTCCATGTCTCTGTCTGTGTTTCCAGAGGCAACAGGCGAAAAATGTGGCGTCAAATATGCCAAGCGCCATTGCGGCAAAATGTTTTAAATTTTTAAATGGACAACAAAATAGAAAATAGAAATGGAAGTGGAACTGGAACTGGAAGTGGAAGTGGAACGGAAAGTACCTGGCGAGGGAACCTTATGCCAATCACGTAAATAGACATTGACTTTACCTCGACATAGTTTAGGGAGCTGTTCTTCTTATTCTAAAGTGTTTGTTCATCGATTTCTATCTTTAAAGATTCATTTAAAGCTACTTACCAATTTAAGGAAGCTGAGTTCGTTTCAGTCCTTTTTATCCTTTTTGGTCTGGAAGAAAAAAAAACAGACGAATGCAATATTAATGCGAAACGTTATACAAAATGTTTAATTGAAATTTAAAATGAAAATGAAAATAAGAAACATCTTAAAAATCCCTAGAAAAAAAGATTACAAAAATTCTTTGATTAAATATTTGTTTAGCCCTTGGGAAAAAATGCAAATAAATTGTCGTTAAACGTGTATTAATTGAAATAAATTGAGATGCTCGGGCATCTACCAGGGTCTTTTCCTCCGCCGTCTTCCCCTCTCGACACACCTTTAGTTCTTTCTTATCCTTGTCTCGATTACATTCCACGTTGTTGACGCAAATAACACAAAATATCGAATCAACATTATGAGACGCTTGACGATAATTAAATGCCTTCATCCTGGCCAGCTTTTAGCTTTTTGTCCTTGCAACAAAAATTCCATGCAAAATAATTAGCCATTAAAATGGCAATAACAATTATATATACAAAGTCTTTAGTATATATATGGAATTTACAATCAAGGCAACATAAAAACAATTTCAATAAGGGAATAAAATTGTTTTTATACCTTGAAACTGGGTTAAAAGGGGTTTAATGGTTGAGTGCAAACAGGCAGAAGGAAGCATATCCTATACCATAAAGTATATATATTCTTGATCAGCATCAACAGACGAGTCGAAATAGATTCGATAACTTTCCCCGTTTCCGATATACACATGTTATCGATAACAACAAAATCTTGAATTAGGAAAATTATATATATTCCTGATCAGCATCAACAGACGAGTCGTTAAAGTTTCGATAACTTTCCTCGTTTCCGATATACACATGTTATCGATAACAACAAAATCCTGAATTTGGAAAACTTTAAGATGCAGTTTGAAACATTACGTGAAATAATGACAATCTGTGAAATTTTTATCGAAATCGGTTGACAAACACCGGAGATATGGAACATTGAAGTTAAGTATAGGGTTCAGGGTATCATCTAATCGGAATTTTCTTACTTGTTAAAGTTCTGACTTACGATCCGATTGCTCGTGGGCTAAAAGTTAAGTGGTTTTCTCCAGGCATAAGGGTTTAATGGCTTAATTGATTGTTTTAAATACTTAATGCAGCTGCTGGCTGGTTGCAACATGCTCCATGTAAACGCCAGAGCTTGTGCTAATGAATCCTTTTAATCGCACTCGCAATCGATAATGGCCATTATGAATTATTTCAGAGTGTGAATGCAATTGCAGTTTATAAGACTCAAAAACCAAAAACCAAAAAGTGAAAAGCAAACAATAATAATAATAATAATAATAATCATCATAATAATCATCATAATGTTAATGTAATCACAGCAAACGAAAGAACAACAAAACAAATGAAGAAATAACCGCAAAAGAAGAAGAAGAACCAAACCGGCAAATGGCGCATGAAACGAATCAGTCGAAACGGAAGGAAATGCTTTAACGAAATGAAAATTCAACCGGGGCAAATGCTGACAATTTCCCAGTTATTATTACTTGACGCCGTGCGAAAATGCTGCTCTTCTTGCTGTTGGTTTTTAGTCGTTTGTATAAATACCCTAACAAAGTGGAGTCGAGAGTTATTGTTATTGGTTTTGATATTGGTTCGATAACTTCTCATTCTGATATTTAGAAATGTCATAAAAGTCCATTTAGCTAGCCTTTTATGTGTTATCGACTGTTATCGATAATAATCGATAACCTAAAACGAAAAACTTAAAAATCCATTCAACTAGCCTTTAATGTGTTATCGACTGTTATCGAGTGTTATCGATAATAATCGATATGTCACACATGCTTTAATTAAGCTATTTAGAAATGTCATAAAAGTCTATTCAACTAGCCTTTTATGTAATCTACATTAGTTATCGATAATAATCGATAACCTAACACGAAAAACTTAAAAATCCATTCAGCTAGCCTTTAATGTGATATACATGTGTTATCGATAATAATCGATAACCTAAATCTTAAAAATCCATTCAGCTAGCCTTTTATGTGTTCTACAACTGTACAAGCCATACCGACTGTTATCGATAATAATCGATATGTTGGAATGTCAGCTAATCAATGCATTCACATTTCATTCTAGTTGCAATGAACAGTTTGATAAACAATCGATAGTTATCGATCAGCTTACACAATCAGCTTACTCGATATACCTCAACTGAGGTGAGAGCATACAAAGTTCGTTTTCATTGTGTACTGAGAAAGGGGAAAAAGGCAGGAAACTCAGTACGAGCTAAACTCTGAGCAGGCGAATGAGGCTGAGTTGGATAAGGATGAGAATAAGATGTCCTCCAACGAAAGGTAAATGCCTTTGTGCCAGGCTCAGCCGCTTGCTGCCTGCTGCTTGTCATCTCGTTCTCGTTCTCGTCCTTGTTGTTGTTCCCTGGCAGTTTTTAATGCCTTCAACGGGCACACTCAAACACACAGACTCAAACGGGAAGCTTGTGCTTAATGTTCGCCAACACGGTAGCAATTAATAAACGAGAGGTACCTGACGGTTTCACGCTTTTATGTGGCACATTTTCACCATAACGTTTGCATACTTTTTTATAGTTCACACACACATAAATATAAAGTAGCTATATAAATGGCGCACAAGCGCAAGAGAAACAAGTAAGAAGGCTCTAGTCGAGAAATTCCGACTATACGATACCCTGAACCCTCTACTTAACTTCAATGTTCCATATCTCCGGAGTTTCTCAACCGATTTCAATATAAATTTCACAGATTGTCATTATTTCGTCTAATGTTGCAAACTCTGTCTCAAAGTTTTCCAAATTTAAGATTTTGTTGTTATCGATAACATGTGTATATCGGAAACGGGAAAAGTTATCGAAACTTTATCGATTCGGCTGTTGATGCTGATCAATAATATATATGTTAATTTCCAAATTCCTGATTTTGTTGTTATCGATAACATGTGTATATCGGAAACGGGAAAAGTTATCGAAATCTTATCGACTCGTCTGTTGATGCTGATCATGAATATATATGTTAGTTTCCAAATTCCTGATTTTGTTGTTATCGATAACATGTGTATATCGGAAACGGGAAAAGTTATCGAAATCTTATCGACTCGTCTGTTGATGCTGATCATGAATATATATACTTTCTGGGGTCGGAGATCCTTCCTTCTACCTGTTACATACCTTTGCATTCAATCATAATACCCTTTTTGCCAGTTTTAATGGTTTCAGGGTATAAAAATGGCCAAATTCCAATTAAAATTAAAATTTCCAGGGCAAATGTTCTTATTTTGAAATTCAAAAAAACTTCTATGAAATAAAATACTGTATAAAATAAAATACTTTTCACATATTTCCTGTGGATGATGCAACACACCACAAAAAAAAAAAGTCCCGATGGCAACGGTTACCAAATGTCGCCCCTTGCTTGTCGTCAATTTCCGTTTTGAATATTAGACGACTTACTCGTGCAGGAAAGAGAGAGAGAGGTGAAGGGAGTGAAAGAGATAGAGACAGCGAGAAGTGATTTACTTGAAATGTTGTTGATGACCAGCCAAGTGAACGTTGGGTATGGAAATGTTAGGAATGTGTTGCCGAGAGAGGGATAGATGAGTTGGAGGCGGGGAAGGTGAGGGTGATTCGGTCTGAAGTGGCATTCAAGTGCCCGTCGGACCGTTGGCCCGTTGGACCGTTAGCGGGCTCCAGGCTCAATTCAAGTGGTCCTTGTGTCCTTTTCGGATGCAGTCATCAAATGTGAGAGACAGTGACAAGCAAAACAAATTGGAGAGAGAATCGTAAGAGCCTGAAACACACTGACAAAAAAAATGGGTGTGAAAACATATACGAAAGAAACTTAACTTGATTTGAATACTTCGCTTCAATAGTTTTCACTTAAAGCAAATAAACAAAACTTAACTTAAACTAGAACATATTTATTCTTGCTGAGGGCAATTGAAACTGAAAAGGAAAATTGAGTGCGAGACATAAACCTAGCGAGTGCCAAGGACGAGAGGGACAGAGACAGAAACTCAGCAACAATTCCAATTCGCGGGCACGACACGAACAGAAAAAAAAAAATAAAGGAAAAGTGCAAAACTTTCAGTTTCGTTCTTTATTTTTTATTTTTTGCGCAAATGCAATTTTCGTGGCACACATTGATGCTGGCCATTAAAGAGAGAAAGAGAGAGAGAGAGAGAGTGAGCGAAAAGGAAACGGTGACAATGCAACAGGAGCATATGGAAAATTGAAGGACACCAGACGACTAAGGACCAAACGGCAACAAAAATATAATAAAAAAAAAACACTCAGAACCGTGGGGCAGTGAAATGTTTGTTCGTGCTTCCTCGCTTTTGCTCTTGCCTCAATTGTTGATTGTCCATTTTACGAGCGCTTAAATTGTTTGATTTGTACACACACACACACACACACTCACACACACACACATACACGTATACGTATAGCTGACATGGCAACAGTTAAAAATGGAACATAAAATCATTGCAAGCTAAGCAAGTTTTTACCTATAGGGCTTTGATATTCCGAGCAGGTTAAAAGTTTGAACGATGAGTATAACAAAGCTGTAGATTTATATGTTATCGATAATCGATTTAAATCGATACTTACAAATGTATAAATATTTTATCCATCGATACCAATCATTCATCACTTTCAGCTCAAAGCAGTCGACTTTAATATTATCGAAAACCGATTAATCGATGTATATAGATATTTGTAAAATTATAAATAGTCTATTCATCACTTTTAGCTCAAAGCTGTAGAGTTTAATGTTATAGAAACCCGATTAATCGATTGTTATCGATGTTTGTAAATTTATGAATAGTTTATTCATCGATATCAATCATTCATCACTTTAAACTCAAAGCTGTCGATTTTAATGTTATCGAAAACCGATTAATCTATATTTATCGATATTTGTAAAATTATGAATAGTCTATTCATCACTTTTAGCTCAAAGCTGTCGATTTTAATGTTATCAAAAACCGATTAATCGATTGTTATCGATGTTTGTAAAAATATAAATAGTTTA
>JAWNNV010001076.1:27500-65000 GCA_035044485.1 Scaptomyza reducta
CACCTAATATTTTTGGACAATTTTCGTAAACAAATTTCCGCACTGGATTTCCTGTCCGTGTCCATTGGTGGTATGGACCGTATCCGTCGAGCGGCATAAATTACGCCCTACAGCCATCAGCTTTCCTGCTCCGCCTCTTTACGGACAGTTTTGTTTGATCTGTGAAGCACAAAATGGGAAGAAGAAGAACACAACCGAGCATAATATGCATAGACATGCCGAATGAGAGCCATACTATATGTATATGTATGTTCGGCAGGTGAAAGAAATCAGAGAAAAAATCATGAAATTCCACATCAAAGTTGCCATTTGGCCATCACTGTTCGAGCCGAACGTCAAGGCTTGGGCATAACAAATGAAATACCGCCTATATACGCCACGCCCCTCGTTTGACATCATGGTCAAGGCAAAGTTGTTACTATATATATATATATTGTTATATATTTGCTACAGTTTTCTATATGGCCTTAAAGGCAAACTCTTTTGATACAATCAAAATTGTTTTTTTTTTCAACATTTAACTTTGAGCGAACGGAATAAATAATAAGATAAGTAACGAGTAACCTAACGAGTAGCATGATAAGTAAGGTGACGAGTAACCTAACGAGTAAGGTGACGAGTTACCCAAGCAGTAACCTAACGAGTAGCATGGCGAGTAGAGTGACAAGTAAGGTGACGAGTAGCATGATAAGTAAGGTGACGAGTAAAATAACGAGTGAGGTGACGAGTTACCCAACCAATAAAGTAACGTGATAAGTAACGAGATAAGTAACGAGTATCCTAACGAGTAACCTAACGAGTAACCTAACGCAATAAAGTAACGTGATAAGTAACGAGATAAGTAACGAGTAACCTAACGAGTAGCATGATAGGTAAGGTGACGAGTAAAATAACGAGTGAGGTGACGAGTAGCATAGCGAGTGAGGTGACGAGTTACCCAACCAGTATAGTAACGAGATAAGTAACGAGTAACCTAACGAGTACGGTCACAAGTAACCTAACGAGTAAGGTGACAAGTAAGGTGACGAGTAGCATAGCGAGTTAGGTGACGAGTTAACCAACCAATAAAGTAACGTGATAAGTAACGAGATAAATAACGAGTAACCTAACGAGTAACATAACGAGTAACCTAACGAGTAACCTAACGAGTAACCTAACGAGTAGCATGGAGAGTAGCATGGCGAATACGGTGACAAGTAAGGTGACGAGTAGCATAGCGATTGAGGTGACGAGTAAGATAACGAGTGAGGTGACGAGTAGCATAGCAAGTTAGGTGACGAGTTACCCAACCAGTATAGTAACGAGATAAGTAACGAGTAACCTAACGAGTACGGTCACAAGTAACCTAACGAGTAAGGTGACAAGTAAGGTGACGAGTAGCATAGCGAGTTAGGTGACGAGTTACCCAACCAATAAAGTAACGTGATAAGTAACGAGATAAATAACGAGTAACCTAACGAGTAACATAACGAGTAACCTAACGAGTAACCTAACGAGTAGCATGGAGAGTAGCATGGCGAATACGGTGACAAGTAAGGTGACGAGTAGCATAGCGATTGAGGTGACGAGTAAGATAACGAGTGAGGTGACGAGTAAGGTGACAAGTAAGGTGACGAGTAGCATAGCGAGTGAGGTGACGAGTTACCCAACCAGTATAGTAACGAGTAACCTAAAGAGTAGTATGATAAGTAAGGTGACAAGTAACCTAACGAGTAAGGTAATAAGTAACACAACCAGTATAGTAACGAGATAAGTAACGAGTAACCTAACGAGTAGCATGATAGGTAAGGTGAACAGTAACATGACGAGTGAGGTGACGAGTAAGATAACGAGTGAGGTGACGAGTTACCCAACCAGTGTAGTAACGAGATAAGTAACGAGTAACCGAGCATGGAGAGTAGAATGGCGAATACGGTGACAAGCATAGCAAGTTAGGTGACGAGTTACCCAACCAGTATAGTAACGAGATAAGTAACGAGTAACCTAACGAGTACGGTCACAAGTAACCTAACGAGTAAGGTGACAAGTAAGGTGACGAGTAGCATAGCGAGTTAGGTGACGAGTTACCCAACCAATAAAGTAACGTGATAAGTAACGAGATAAATAACGAGTAACCTAACGAGTAACATAACGAGTAACCTAACGAGTAACCTAACGAGTAGCATGGAGAGTAGCATGGCGAATACGGTGACAAGTAAGGTGACGAGTAGCATAGCGATTGAGGTGACGAGTAGCATAGCGAGTGAGGTGACGAGTTACCCAACCAGTATAGTAACGAGTAACCTAAAGAGTAGTATGATAAGTAAGGTGACAAGTAACCTAACGAGTAAGGTAATAAGTAACCCATCCAGTATAGTAACGAGATAAGTAATAAGTAGCATTGACGAGTAGCATGACGAGTAAGGTGACAAGTAACCTAACAACTCAGATGACGAGTTACCAAACAAGTATCGTGGAAAATAACGCAGCGAGTAAAGTTGCGAGTAATGTGTGAAGTAACGATCAAAGCATCCAATAGTTTACCCAGTTAACCCAACAACATGCTACACTGTTAAGTTAAGTAATATATATGGGATATGTGCGTGTGTGTGTGTTTGAGTTGTTGATGAAGTATGAGGCATGCCTCGTTTAGCAATATGTTTAGTGCCACATCGCTAGGTTTTGTTTTTTGTTTTTGTTTCGCATGGTTGCGGGCAACTCTTGAACTGATGATGATGATGATGATGATGATGATGATGATGATGATGATGATGAGAGAAATGCCTCAAAACTGGCCAACAAATATCTCATCTATCTATCACTCTTGCTTTCAATTTCTATTCATTTTTCTGTTGCCTTGTTTACATAACTTTTAGCGAGCGCCATGCATGCCTCCGGCAACCAAACAGCTCCCCTCTCAACCACCAATACCTGAACCCCTACCCCTGCAACACTTAAGCTTATGAACTCAAAACTTTCAACTCTCGACTTTCATCAGCATATTTTTGGGCACTGCCTCGTGGCTGTCTTAGAAACAAAACCAAAAAAAACGAAAAACAACATCAAAAGTTTCAGAACTGACAAAAAGAAAGAAGTAAGAAGGCTCTAGTCGAGAAATCCCGACTAGACTATACCCTATACTTAACTTTAATGTACCATATCTCCGGTGATTCTTAACTGATTTCGATAAAATTTTCACAGATTGTCATTATTTTGTCTAATTTTTCAAAGTGTTTCACAAAGTTTTCCATATTCAAGATTTTGTTGTTATCGATAACATGTGTTTATCGGAAACGGGGAAAGTTATCGAAACTATATCGACTCGGCTGTTGATGCTGATCAAGAATATATATGTTATTTTCCAAATTCAAGATTTTATTGTTATCGATAACATGTGTTTATCGGAAACGGGGAAAGTTATCGAAACTTTATTTGCTCGGCTGTTGATGCTGATCAAGAATATATATGTTATTTTCCATATTCAAGATTTTATTGTTATCGATAACATGTGTTTATCGGAAACGGGGAAAGTTATCGAAACGATATCGACTCGGCTGTTGATGCTGATCAAGAATATATATGTTATTTTCCATATTCAACATTTTGTTGTTATCGATAACATGTGTTTATCGGAATCGGGGAAAGTTATCGAAACGATATCGGCTCGGCTGTTCATGCTGATCAAGAATATATATATTATTTTCCACATTCAAGATTTTGTTATCGATAACATGTGTATATCGGAAACGGGAAAAGTTATCGAAACTTTATTTACTCCGCTGTTGATGCTGATCAAGAATATATATACCTTATGGGGTCGGAGATGCTTCCTTCTGTCTGTGACATACTTTTCCACTCAACCATTATACCCTTTTTACCCATTTTCAATGGATTCAGGGTATAAAAACAATTATATTTTGGATGCTATCGAAGTTGGAATACCGTTTAAAGTGTAACTAAAACCGTTAACAAAATGCCGGATTGTATTACGTTATTCCCTTTCAAGAAGCAAGCTCGCAACAAGCATCTAATATATGCCCAAGAGATTAGCATATTGAACAGATATGTTTTAAGTTTTCCTTTCCAAACACACAAATCACTGTTAAGGGCTTATAATATTCAAATACAAGATACAAAAACACACGGAACACACACACACACACACACACACAACCCATTCACTACGCCCAAACATATGCAATCTAATGGCACTTTAAATCGGAGATGAAGAAGAGAAATCCCACTCCACAGAGAGAGAGGGAGGCAGAGGCTTTGGTTTGGTTTGGTTTTCTCTCGATTTGGCAACTGATTTTATGGTTCTTAAGGCAGCGCCATCTGGCGTCCTGTTTAATAATGAACTGATTTGTTATTTATATTTATTTTGAGCTTATTTTCACGGGTATTTTTTATAATTTTTTTACTTGTTTTTCATATTGCTCTACTTTATTTTATTCATTTTTTATTATTGCTATTATTACTACGATTTTGATTCGCTCTTTGTGACATATGGCATCATCATGATTATTATCCTGTACATCATAATGATGATGATGATGATGATTCCTTGACGAGTTGTTAATGTAAAACAAAATGATGATAAAGTTTCCACGTCTCCACGCTTTGGGCCCAAAAAGTTGTTAACATAAAATGGCTCGCTGCACACACACACACACACACACACACACACACACACACACACACGCACATTCTGTCTGTGTGTGCTTAGCAGCTTTTCTCTGATTTTTCCTTCTTTTTTTTTTTATATTTATATTCTTTTCTTTCATTATTGAAATGTTTTGCATTCGTTTTTTTTGTGGGTTGCCTAAAGGGACTTTCTTGTGAGTTTATGGTCTCTTCCTCTTCTTTATTGCTTCTTCCATCCATCCTCTCTTTCTCTCTCGCTCTCTCCTCTTTCTCTTTCTCTTTCTGTTTCGTTTCACCTTTTGAGCGCTTTAACGTTTATAGCTGCGCATCGCCTCAATCATTCATTTCAATTTCAGGCCTCATCACAAAACTAAAGCAACTTTCAATTCGTTTATCAATCCCGCCAAAAAAAAAGTCGATTTTGGCTTTAAATCAGCTAGCAAGCAACTTAAATCGCAAACAGCTTCAGTTTTTATGTTTTCCTTTTGAACTTCAAAACTTTAGTGTCGAAAACCGAATGTTGATAAAGTGAGTGTAAAGAGTTTTTCCTCCCCGAAAATTCACTTTAAATAATGAACTCTAGTTCCGAAGTGGTCTCTATGGTAATGCCTTCCCTCCTCACACACACACACACACACACACACACACACACACACACACTTTATGCTCTTTAAATTGTATTAAACAGTCTAATCATCACTTTTTGACTCTGTGCGATAATTGCGTTGACGATAATTGTCATTATAGTCGGTCTGTGGATGTTGTTGTTGTTGTTGGTGTTGTTGTTGTTGTTGTTGTTGTTGTTGTTGTTGTTGGTGGGGCAACTTTGGAACTTTGGTGGTGCTTTGTGGCAAACAGACCCACCCTGGGAGCGATTCCCACACTCAGAGAGAGAGAGAGAGAGAGAGAGAGGGCTTGGGCACAGAGCCCCAAAAAGCATGCTATCAATTTTTATTTTTATTTATTTTATATGCCTTCTTCTCGGCTCAGTCAACAACAACAACAGCAATAACAACAACAACAACAATAGCAACAACAACAACAATAGCAACAACAACAACAACAACAAAACCTCTCAACACACACAAAATTTGTTTGTTTTTTAGGCGCATTTTGTAGGTCGTAAAAGTTTTTGATATATAAAGTAAACAAGATGACAGCAAATGCTTCCCGGGTGGGGAAGATTGCTAAAGAAGAAGCAGAAATCAGGCAACAGCAACAAGCAACAAGCAACACGCAACGCAACACGCAACACGACAGGCTACACAGCAGACAGGCTAACAAAACAAAAAAGAGTTCATAATTTAAATAGAAACCCAACAAGATGTCAGTCTCTGATTTTATATCCTGTTTAGCTACAGCTAAACTCTGGCGTTAAAGCTGAAGTTGAAAGCAAAAAAAACAAGCAGGATTTTCTTTCACTGCTTTCACTCCTTACAGTCACTCGCTCACGCACTTGCATGCATTAATTAAAAGTTCAGGGCCACAAAGGACCACAAGGAACGCACACCGAACACTAAACGGACTGCAAGAGGCATCGCATGCCAGCATGGGCGACACGTAAGGGCTGAGGTGTGAGGGGGCGTAATTACAAATTCTTATAACGCACACATAAGCCAACAGAGGCAGACTCCAACACGTTGGCGTTAGTTCTGGTTCTGGCGAAAGATAGTTTTCATTTCCAGGTAATTAAGAACCCTAGAAAGAAAAGCCAAGACTATTCTATATTTTAGTTGCACCACTCAGAATTCGTTCAGTAAACTTCAAATACATTCAAGATTTCTTTAAAAGTTCATTTGAAAGACTTTTTACTCAATTTTGTATGCATTTTTGAACCCTGTACCCATTAAAATGGATAAAATGGGTATAATGGTTGAGTGCAAAGGTATGTAACAGGCGGAAGGAAGCATCTCCGACCCCATAAAGTATATATATTCCTGATCAGCATCAACAGCCGAGTCGATATAGTTTCGATAACTTTTCCCGTTTTCGATACACACATGTTATCGATAACAAAATCTGGAATTTGAAAAAATTTATATATATTCTTGGTCAGCATCAACAGCCGAGTCGACATCGTTTCGATAACTTTTCCCGTTTTCGATACACACATGTTATCGATAACAACAAAATCTTGAATATGGAAAATTATATATATTCTTGATCAGCATCAACAGCGGAGTCGATATCGTTTCGATAACTTGCCCCGTTTCCGATATACACATGTTATCGATAACAACAAAATCTGGAATTTGAAAAAATTTATATATATTCTTAGTCAGCATCAACAGCCGAGTCGACATCGTTTCGATAACTTTTCCCGTTTCCGATACACACATGTTATCGATAACAAAATCTGGAATTTGAAAAACTTTTAGTTGGAAGCCCTAGGCTGTACAAGTTTGTTTCAAAATTTTCGATAACTGTCCCCGTTTCCGATATACACATGTTATCGATAACAACAAAAACTGGAATTTGAAAAAATTTTAGTTGGAACATAACTCCAAGCCCTAGCCTGTACAAGTTTGTTTCAAAATTTTCGATAACTTTCCCCGTTTCCGATACACACATGTTATCGATAACAACAAAATCTTGAATTTGAAAAACTTTTAGACGGCGTTTGAAACAGTAGACGAAATAAAGACAATCTGTAATATTTATTTGAAATCGGTTGGAAAACACCGGAGATATGGAACATTGAAGTTAAGTTATAGGGTTCAGGGTATCGTCTAATGGGGAATTCTCGACTCGAGCCTTCTTACTACCTCTTCTAGTCTCTCTCAACTATGTTGTATGTGCGTATTATGCTTAAATCATTCGAACTTGCACTCAACCGAGCGAGCCTCTCTCTGCATTATAGAGTATTCGACAGTTGATCAGCTAGCAAAATGTATACACATAATATATATATATATATATATATATATATATATATAGTATATGTTTATAGAAGCCAAAACGTTTTTAAACGATGCGGGCAAAAGAAGTATACAAATAAATACAAACAATAGAGAGAAAGCAACAAGCTTATGCCACGAGTAAGCCCCCACCCCAACCCCTCCCCTTTTACCACACAGTCCTTGTGGGTCATGGCAACTTTCACTGCTCTCTCTCTCTCTCTTTCTCCTTCACTGCGTAACTATAATTAATTTCATTTAAGTCTTGTTAGCAAATAAGCGAGCTAGCGATTGTTTGGTTTTAGACTTGCCAACAACATTGCAAATAGTGAAAGTTACACACAAACCCAAGAAGGGGTCGTGGCAGAGGGCGAATAACTTAGTTTCAGACGAGAACGTCTTTTGCAGCTGGAAACTAAGAAGCATAGTTGGCTAGAAAGTGCAAAAAGCCAAATTGAACCCACTTTAAAAATGTTTGAACTCTTTTTCAATACTCTTTATTAATGAATTATTTGCTAATGAGCTTGCTTCAACGTTTCAAATTTGATCCAAACTTGAGGCAAATAATGCAAAAACTAGTAAGAAGGAACTAGTAAGAGAAATCCCCACTAGAAGATACCCTGAACACTAGTATATACGTGTGTGTGTGTGTATTCCATACTTGACTCAGCTTCAATGTTCCATATCTCAGCTGTTTCTCAACCGATTTCAATTAAAATTTCACAGATTTTCATTATTGTCTCGTCGTCTCCGTTTACAAACTCCGTTTACAAATTTTCAAAATTCATTTTGTTGTTATCGATAACATGTGTATATCGAAAACGGGAAAAGTTATCGAAAATTTTGAAACAAACTTGTACAGCCTAGGGCTTGGACTTATGTTCCGTCTAAAAGTTTTTCAAATTCAATATTTTATTGTTATCGATAACATGTGTATATCGAAAACGGGAAAAGTTATCGAAACTTTATCGACTCGGCTGTTGATGCTGATCAAGAATATATATAAGTTTCCAAATTCAAGATGTTGTTATCGATAACATTTGTATATCGAAAACGGGAAAAGTTATCGAAACTATATCGACTCCACTGTTGATGCTCATCCAGAATATATCTACTCTATAAGTTCGGAGATGCTTCCTTCTGCCTTTGCACTCAGCCCTTACACAATTTTTACCCATTTTCAATGGGTTCAGGGTATAATATAGGGAAAAGTTGAGTCTCAAGCTTTAAGGCTTCAAAGTATTTCATGTTGCCCAAACAAACATTGTTCTGTACGAGTATTCAGTTATTGAAGAGTTCTCAATCCTTTGCGTACTTCAATTTTGGACAAAAATCGTCTTGACATCAATAGGAAACTCGTAACAAAATATTATTATTTTCTAAAAATCTTTAACATATACAAAATACCTACGATTTTTTTTTCCTCGGATTCCTGTTCTCCTGTAAGTCTTATTTTAATATTTTTTTCTATCTAGCTTTAAAGAGAATGTGAGTATTGTGTTTTTTTTAAGATCACCAGGGCAACAGCATCCCAACCCCCCGCTTCACTCTTTCCCACTTGAATTATGCATGAACACACACACACACACACACACACACACATGTGGATAGCTATTGTTGTTGCCAAAGGAAAAACGTTTTTAGGCTCCAGCCAGCAGAATAGCTTGCAGCACGGAGCGACAACATCCGAAAGGGGCAAGTTAGCTGCCCAGCGGCGACATCGTGCAACAGGAATGGGGGAGGGTAAGGGGTAAAGTAAGGGGGAAGGTAAGGGGTGAGGTAAGGGGTGAGGTAAGGGGTGTTGTAAGGGGTGATGTAAGGGGGAAGGTAAGGGGGAATGTAAGGGGGAAAGTAAGAGGGAAAGTAAGGGGTGTGGTAAGGGGTGTGGTAAGGGGTGTGGTAAGGGGTGAGGTAAGGGCGAAAGTAAGGGCGAAAGTAAGAGGGAAAGTAAGGGGTAAAGTAAGAGGGAAAGTAAGGGGTGAGGTAACGGGTAAAGTAAGGGGTAAAGTAAGGGGGAAGGTAAGGGGTGATGTAAGGGGTGAGGTAAGGGCGAAAGTAAGGGCGAAAGTAAGGGCGAAAGTAAGAGGGAAAGTAAGGGGGAAAGTAACGGGTACAGTAAGGGGTGAAGTAAGGGGTGAGGTAAGGGGTGAGGTAAGGGCGAAAGTAAGGGCGAAAGTAAGAGGGAAAGTAAGGGGTAAAGTAAGGGGGAAACGAAGAGGGAAAGTAAGGGGTAAGGTAAGGGTTGAGGTAAGGGGTGAGGTAAGGGGTGAGGTTAAGCTAAAAGGGCTTAAATGTTTTGGCATCGCCTTTTTCGCTTGATTTGCATAATAGCTGGCGGGTGCTGGCTGTGTGCTGTCGCGAACTTCATGCCCCAAACACACACACACACACACACACACACACACAAAGAGCGCGCGCCTCGAAGCATGCTACACATATGGTTCCATCACAAAAACCAAACATTGAACCAATACACACTTCTGCTTCAACTGCTCAGAGGGCATACTAGACATTGCCTTGGTTGGTCGCCTTTAAATATGCAACACTTTAGCTCAATGCCGGATTAGAGTCGTTCGACCGAACCTACGAACCAGCAATAAAGCAAACAATGTTAATGGCCATTCAAAGTACTGTTATAATGGTGGATAAATCCAATTGAATTCATATTGCAAACGAACCGATAATAAATGCGCATTTTTCGATTATTCAAACAACGGTTTTCGAATTTGTTTTTTTCAATTCAAGTCTCGTTAAATGCACTTCGATTGAAGCTGTCACCATTCTCCCCCCCCCTCGACCATTAGTGTCGCGTTGCGCTACTTCTTCTTCTTCTTCTCTTCCTGTTGCTGTTCCACTTCTGCGTCGCAATGTCAGCGGAAATTATGTTTTGCACGGAGAAAAAAAAACAATCAGAAGCCGAACACAACGGAAATTTCGCACATTCACAATAGATTATTGATTTGGTTTGTGACAGATTTGCAAGTCTACTTTTTTGCGTTGTTTCATGCTTCTCTGAGTGTATTCAATTACAAGAAAGCAAGTCTTTGGCTGTCACATCCATTCCATTCCATTCCATTCCGTAGATAGTTCATTCCAGTTTCGTTATTTCTTTGTACTGTGGAATGCTGACCGTGGCAACAATGCCAAACAGCAGAGAAGCACAAGGAGCAGCAGCAGCATCATCAGCACAAAATTTAAATGCTTTCTGATGCGACTGTTATTCTTTGGTCCCTGAACCCACTGAAAATGGGTAAAAAGGGTATAATGGTTGAGTGCTCAAGTATGTAACAGGTAGAAGGAAGCATCTCCGACCCCATAAGGTATATATATTCTTGATCAGTATCAACAGCCGAGTCGATAAAGTTTCGATAACTTTTCCCGTTTCCGATATACACATGTTATCGTTAACAACAAAATCTTGAATTTGAAAAATAACATATATATTCTTGATCAGCATCAACAGCCGAGTCGATAAAGTTTCGATAACTTTTCCCGTTTCCGATATACACATGTTATCGATAACAACAAAATCTTGAATTTGAAAAATAACATATATATTCTTGATCAGCATCAACAGCCGAGTCGATAAAGTTTCGATAACTTTTCCCTTTTTCGATACACACATGTTATCGATAACAATAAAATATTGAATTTGAAAAACTTTTAGACGGAACATAAGTCCAAGCCCTAGGCTGTACAAGTTTGTTTCAAAATTTTCGATAACTTTTCCCGTTTTCGATATACACATGTTATCGATAACAACATCTTGAATTTGGAAACTTATTACTCTTAATCAGCATCAACAGCCGAGTCGATAAAGTTTCGATAACTCTTTTCGTTTCCGATATACACATGTTATCGATAACAACAAAATCTTGAATTAGGAAAACTTTTAGAAAACGTTTAAGACCTTAGACGAAATATTGAAAATCTGTGAAATTTTTATTGAAATCGGTTGAGAAACAGCCGAGATATGGAGCATTGAAGTTAAGTATAGGGTATCGTCTAGTCGGGATTTCTCGACTTGTTGTACTTAAGTGTTGTCTGTTTGCAGTAGTTTATCTTCTGCGCATATTCAAACTTTATGCACAGTGACACATCTAATTATTTATTTATTCATATATTCATGGCTTGAAAAGGGAAGGAACGGGACGGAAGGAACGGGACTTTTCGTATTCGTATTAGGGGCGGCCTTCCTCAAACAAAATCAAAATATTCGTATGAATAAAAGTTGATTTTGTTATGTATTAGAAAAGTTCCAAGTTTACTTTTGGTTCAACTTTAGTCAAAATAAATTCAAAATGCTAAACTATCTTTAATTTCTTCTTTTTATTTTTATTTTTATTTTTATTTTCAACAAACAAAAACATTCTCTTAAAGCAATTCCGTTAAATAGCGGACACTTACCGTTACATCTCTCTTTTTTCCACTCGCAATCGCTCACTCTCTCTCGCTCTCTCTCTCTAATGCAATTCGCAAGTGGGGCGAACGGAAACATTTTGTACTTGTTCTGCCGTCACCTGTCCAAGGCAGCAAGATTGAACGTGGAAGCTGAGGTGGGTTGAGGTGGGTTGAGTTGTGTTGAGTTTGTGTGGCTATTTAGTTAATATTGTTGAGGCCCATTGAAAAATGACTTGGCAACAGTTTTCTTTTGATGTCATTCCCGTTGACACGGACAAAGAGCAGAGAGGGTGGGGGGAGAAGTGAAGTTTTATCCATGTTGGGCAGTTCATTGATTAACTGTTCTTGCTCTACCACTTGCTCCCACTCCCCCTCTCTCTTTCACTCTCCGTGAAGCTCCTCTTACATTTGACATTTTCATTTTGCGTTCGTTGCTGCTGTGTTGTTGTTGTTGTTTCTCTTTTTTTCGTACTTTTTTTTGCGTTGTTGGGTTTTCTACCTGAGAATGTTTGGTAATTTAGATCAAAGGAGTCTACGTGCAGGTATTCCCATTCCCACTGCCATTTTTTTTTTTCCCCCCCCCGCTCCACCCGCACCACGACAAAAGGGACTTTTTGTGTACGCGACACACGAAAATATTTCCTAAGTCCGGATTAAGTAATTTGCGCGTTTCACTTTCAATTTCACTTTCGCTTTTCTACCGTTTTCACACAAGTTTCACCGCGCGGCCGCGAAACTTTTCGATTTGTTCGGCTTTCACGCATTTTTCTTTTATGTTCGCGCGCGCATAAAAGAATCACAACGAACGAGTAGAAGCCGATGTACTTACTGGCAATTAGGAAACAAAAAATCGATAGGCTTAACGCGAGCACAAAGCGCAGATAACGCAAAAGAGAGCAGCTTCTGCTTGAAGTATCGATACTTGGTTTGCTTGCTTGTTGTTAGTGTGATCGCAGCAAGACGGCCACTAGATTAATAAGACAATAAGAAATGGCAACGCGAACTCATCGGGTGATCGATGTAGAGAATCCGAAGTACTTACTGGCAACGAGGAGTACGCCGAACAAAAAAAATTGATAGGCTTAACGCGAGCTCAAAGCGCAGATAACGCAAAAGAGAGCAGCTTCAGCTTGAAGTATCGATACTTGGTTTGATAGGCTTAACGCGAGCTCAAAGCGCAGATAACGCAAAAGAGAGCAGCTTCTGCTTGAAGTATCGATACTTGGTTTGCTTGCTTGTTGTTAGTGTGATCGCAGAGCAATAAGACAATAAGAAATGGCAACGCTAACTCATCGTGATGATCGACGTATCGAATATCGGCTTGTGGTGAATATCACATAGTTAGAGTGTAGTGCATATTATATCAAGACGTGTTTTATTCAATCAAAATCGGGTAAATTCCACACCAGTACTTTCGAAATTTGTAAAACTTGTGGTTAAAGCAGATTGTGCGAGTACTATACATATGTATGTAAGTATGTACATGTTGTAACTTTATGCTGAATTTTTTTGTTGCATTCTCTCTCTCTCGCCAAACTGAGTCACATAGTTTTTTTGTTGTCTTTTTCAATTCGATTTGTGCTGTTGTTGTAAAATTTCATGCTGAATATGTGAATGCGGAATAACGGCAAACAGATCCCGTTAACTTTGTGCTGTTGTAAAATTTCATACTGAATATGTGTATGCTGAATAACGGCAGACAGATCCCGTTAACTTTGTGCTGTTGTAGTAAAATTTCATACTGAATATGTGAATGCGGAATAACGGCAGACAGATCCCGTTAACTTTGTGCTGCATTCTCTCTCTCGCCAAACTGAGTCGCATCGTTGTTTTTGTTGTCTTTCAATTCGATTTTTGCTGTTGTTGTAAAATTTCATGCTGAATATGTGTATTCTGATTAACGGGAAACAGATCCCGTTAACTTTGTACTGTTGTTGTAAAATTTCATACTGATTAACGGGAAACAGATCCCGTTAACTTTGTGCTGAATTTTTTTGTTGCATTCTCTCTCTCTCGCCAAACTGAGTCGCATAGTTTTTTTTTGTTGTCTTTCAATTCGATTTGTGCTGTTGTTGTAAAATTTCATGCAAAATACATTTGTGTATGCGGAATAACGGCAAACAGTTGCCGTTAACTCTCGCCAAACTGAGTCGCATAGTTGTTTTTGTTGTCTTTTTTAATTCGATTTGTGCTGTTGTTGTTAACTGTTAACTACTTTTCCATGTACTTGCACAATAGTTGCATAAGTTAATCATGATTCGAGTGAAGGAGAACACTATTTATGGAATCTGGGTTGGGAAAAAGCCTTCGACTTTGATTTCGTTGACACACGACGTGACTGCAATTCAAATGGACAGCTTTATATCAAAAGCGGGTCAGTATCTATATACATATGTGTGTGTGTGTGTGTGTGTGTGTGTGTGTATGATTTATCCTAGCCACTGCAGCACTGAACGCTGCCGGTTGCACTTCAAATTGATTAAGCATGACACGTTCGCTGGTGGCCAGGTGGCAATTGGATTGGCCAAGTTAAGTTGCCCACTCTTGGACCACATTTGATCCAAAAAGTTTTTGGCCAACAAGCAGCCAGACTCTTTTGCCCTTATACCCTGTAACCAAAATGCAAGAGGGTAGTAACAGAAGTTCTTGAAAGTTTCGCGCTCCTTAGACCATACCTTACGCAGACAGTCAGTGCTTGCAAGTATGTGTGAGTGTGTGTGTTTGAGTTTAAACTTGACTTAACTTCAATGTTCCATATCTCCGTTGTTTCTCAACCGATTTTAATAAAAATTTAACAGATTATCTATATTAAGTCAAATGTTTCAAACTGCATCGTAAAGATTTCCAAATTCAAGATTTTGTTGTTATCGATAACATGTGTATATCGGAAACGGGGAAAGTTATCGAAACTTTATCGACTCAGCTGTTGATGCTGATCAAGAATATATATACTTTGTAAATTCGGAGATGCTTCCTTCCTTCCTTCTTACCCATTTTCAATAGACGATACTCTGAACCCTATACTGAACTTCAATGTTCCATATCTTCGGTGTTTCTCAACCGATTTGAATAAAAATTTCACAGATTGTCAATATTAAGTCAAATGTTTCAAACTGCATCTGAAAGTTTTCAAAATTCAAGATTTTATTGTTATCGATAACATGTGTATATCGGAAACGGGGAAAGTTATCGAAACTTTATCGACTCAGCTGTTGATGCTGATCAAGAATATATATAATATTCCATTTTCAAGAATTTATTGTTATCGATAACATGTGTATATCGGAAACGGGAAAAGTTATCGAAACTTTATCGACTCGGTTGTTGATGCTGATCAATAATATATATGTTATTTTCCAAATTCAAGATTTTATTGTTATCGATAACATGTGTATATCGGAAACGGGGAAAGTTATCGAAACAATATTGACTCGGCTGTTGATGCTGATCAAGAATATATACACTTTATGGAGTCGGAGATGCTTCCTTCCTTCCTTTTTACCCATTTTCAATAGACGATACCCTGAACCCTATACTGAACTTCAATGTTCCATATCTCCGGGGTTTCTCAACCGATTTCAATAAATTTTCACAGAGTGTCAATATTAAGTCAAATGTTTCAAACTGCATCTTAAAGTTTTCCAAATTCAAGATTTTGTTGTTATCGATAACATGTGTATATCGGAAACGGGAAAAGTTATCGAAACTTTATCGACTCAGCTGTTGATGCTGATCAAGAATATATATGTTATTTTCCAAATTCAAGATTTTGCTGTTATCGATAACATGTGTATATCGGAAACGGGAAAAGTTATCGAAACTTTATCGACTCAGCTGTTGATGCTGATCAAGAATATATATAATATTCCATTTTCAAGATTTTATTGTTATCGATAACATGTGTATATCGGAAACGGGGAAAGTTATCGAAACTTTATCGACTCAGCTGTTGATGCTGATCAAGAATATATATAATATTCCATTTTCAAGATTTTATTGTTATCGATAACATGTGTATATCGGAAACGGGAAAAGTTATCGAAACTTTATCGACTCGGTTGTTGATGCTGATCAATAATATATATGTTATTTTCCAAATTCAAGATTTTATTGTTATCGATAACATGTGTATATCGGAAACGGGGAAAGTTATCGAAACAATATTGACTCGGCTGTTGATGCTGATCAAGAATATATACACTTTATGGAGTCGGAGATGCTTCCTTCCTTCCTTTTTACCCATTTTCAATAGACGATACCCTGAACCCTATACTGAACTTCAATGTTCCATATCTCCGGGGTTTCTCAACCGATTTCAATAAATTTTCACAGAGTGTCAATATTAAGTCAAATGTTTCAACTGCATCTTAAAGTTTTCCAAATTCAAGATTTTGTTGTTATCGATAACATGTGTATATCGGAAACGGGAAAAGTTATCGAAACTTTATCGACTCAGCTGTTGATGCTGATCAAGAATATATATGTTATTTTCCAAATTCAAGATTTTGCTGTTATCGATAACATGTGTATATCGGAAACGGGAAAAGTTATCGAAACTTTATCGACTCAGCTGTTGATGCTGATCAAGAATATATATAATATTCCATTTTCAAGATTTTATTGTTATCGATAACATGTGTATATCGGAAACGGGAAAAGTTATCGAAACTTTGTCGACTCGGCTGTTGATGCTGATCAAGAATATATATACTTTATGGGGTCGGAGATGCTGCCTTCTGCCTGTTACATACCATTATACCCTTTTCACCCAGTTTTAAAAGGGTTCAGGGTATAGGAAAAAGTGGCTAAGGTCCAGTCTGGCCAACCATAAATGTTTGTATGTGTGTGTGTGTGTGTTTGCTTGTGAGTGCTTGACAAACAACTTGAGCACACTTGGCATAAAATGATTCGAAACAGCTGCCAACTTTTCTCGAAACTCGTACACACTTGACAACTTCCGGTTGTGTTCGTGTCTCACCACACACACTCACATACACCCTATCTGTGTGTGTGCTTGTGAGGTTAAATTTCACGGTCAATGTCTGGCAGTTATTAAGTTTGCTGCCACAAAACTTGCACATCCCAATAAAGTTGATGCTTCACTTTGATTGGCTGCTGTGAGTAGCTTCCCCGCCTTAAGTTTCAGTGTAATATTTGTCATAAAAATCGTATACCATTTAACTTTTGGTTGTTAGCAAACAAACAAATAATGATTCGACATTTCCCAATGGAAATGATCACAACCCATGGGGTCAATGGGTCAGAATGGCTTCATGCTAGACAGAAGGAAGCTTCCTTGCGACTTCCATAGTCCTTCCGATCGCATAAAGTATGTTGTCTTGATCAGCCGAGTCGACTTTTCATCCAAATCGTTTGAGAAACATGCGAGATATCCAAGATGAAAGTTTCGTCAAGCAGGAAGCATCCTTGCGACTTCCATAGTCCTTCCGATCCCATAAGGTATGTTGTCTTTCGATTAAAGTTTCGTCAAGCAGGAAGCATTCTTGGGACTTCCATTGTCCTTCCGATCGCATAAAGCATGTTGTCTGGATCAGTCGAGTCGTTTCATCATTTCATCCAAATCGTTTGAGATATCAACGCTTAAAGTTTCGTCAAGCAGAAAGGAGTGAAAGCATATAGATCTGGAGGGTATTTATAAGTCGTCTAGAACCTACTTGGCAAGCAAACATCAATCGTTCCCTTTGGAACTTGCTAAAAGCACTCACAATGCATTTACTTTGATAAGCTGCAGGAGAAGTGATTGTGAATATATCTCTGATTGATGAATATGTAAATTGAAAGCTCACTGCATTCGATGCAAAGAAAGATTTTGAAAACGAAACCTTTCCACTTATTTCAATAACAATACGCTCTGCAATATAGTATTAAAAAAAAGAAGAATAATTTAATAATAATAATAATTTAAAAAAATTAAGAACTTTAAATTATGTTAAGTCCGATGATAATAGTATATTTTGCATGAATCGATTTGTAGCTAAATAAAATTTGTTCCTAATGGATATATACGTAATAATACTTATAAACATATACTCAACGTAGCTTATATATATATATATATGATATTTATAGATATTTTTAGCAATATTAAAATTGATTTTTGCGTAGTTTTGAATCCAAACCCAAATAATTTATATAGTCGATATATGAAATGAAAGTAAAATTCTATTTTAATTGCGAATATCCCCCTTAATGTGTGTTTAAAACCAACAAATATTTTCTTTTTCTTCAATTTATTTCAGTGTATCTCTGTGTCTCTGTGTGTAGCAAAATTCCCAAAACTTTCCCGCCCCATTTAATATAATACAAAATAACCAAAAAACCAAAAAAAAATAATTGAAAGTTAAAGAACAAAAAAGGTGAATTTACTTTACATGCTAGCAACGACAACGGCTTGCCGACTTGTCTCAATACTCTTTCCTTCAACGTGAAAATATTTTCAAAAATATTTAGAACTCTCGAATTGTCCGTTGTTGGATTTTCACTACCAATCAAGTAGAAAGTATTTTTTTTTTTGGTTTGTATCTTAAAACTATAAATCGAGTTTTTCATGTGGAAAGAGTATTTTTTTTTGTTGTTGTATGGAAATATGAAAATGTTCAATTGATTTTGAAATTTTCGTTAGAAAAACAAACAACCAAAACTCAGCTGAGCTTAAAATCGAACTGAACTCTAAAAGTGAAGCGATGCCAAAGCTCTTGAGACTTAAACGGCCAGAAAACTGAAAACAAAATAACACTAAACGGAGTGGAAGGACGACAACAACAACAACCCGAGGAATTGTTTGTTGTTACAATCGGATACTAAAGGATTTTTGTCGAAACGCAATGCACCATGTCAAAACTTCGGCACTACAGGTCTATGGATCAGCCCAGCACCAGCGGCGTTATACGCAAAAAGTTAGCTTAATCAAATTCAAAAACAATTCTAAAATCAAATCAAAGACAACAACAACAAAAAACAAACCACACTTCTAACGGTTTCCATACATTTTCACTATCTCTCTCTATCTATCTGTCTCTCTTGCTATAAAAATACATAACTCACCTTGGTCATAAACTCACCTTAACCACACTGGCACACACATACACACCTCGCACACACACACACACACACGCTTTACATTCACTAAAAAGCTGTCAAGCATGCAGGACACAAAAAAGCTTTTTGCATGTGCTTTTATCGAATACGTAAACTTGCAGCATGCTTTTATGTAAGTTGAAGAAAGCTCTTTTTGTACTTTTCACACACAAGTATACCAAAAGCTTTTAAATACATTTCAATGTTTTTTCAACAGCAACAAATTGCGTCTTAAGCTCAAGAGTCCTTTTCTAACAAGCGGCAACAACGTTGGCAAGGCAACAAGCTAAGTTCCTGGCAAGCTCCTGAGCTTCTGAGAAGCGTTTGAAATTGTTTTTTCAACAGTCTATTCGGTTGGCTTTGCAACTACGCAGTAAAGGACGAAGCGAATGACGTAGGTGTCCTTGAAGCTTTTGAAAAGTCCTTCGCAAGGCTTAGCCGGGTTTAGAACAAAAGCTGAAAAGCTTGAAAGCTTGCAAGCTGCACAGTGAATACTCGAAATGAAGAACATTTTTTCATTCCAAGCTATATTCCCGAATTCCGAGAGTAGCAAAAAAGGACATAAGCAGTTTTTAAAGGACTCCAAGCTTGTGGTTTATCAAAAGCAAGCCCCTACACAATCAAAAAGGCAACAACTTAAGATATATTCAGTTTATTTGACTCGAAATGAAGAACCTTTTTTTCATTACAAGCTATATTCTCGAGTTGCTAGTGAAGCAAAAAAGGACATAAACAGTTTTTAAAGGACTCACAATCAAAAAGGCAACAACTCAAGATATATTCAGTTTATTTGACCTTGTGTTTGGATAGTTGCTCATAGCGAGCGTTTGCTGTGCACCAATTGAAAGCTCGCTTTCCAGCTTCCAGGTAAAATTCCCAATTCTGAGAAATTGTCCTGCGAATGTTCCGCTTCAATGCACACTGTCTAACACTCTAATCATAATTGCTCTTAAATCAAATAGTTCAAAGTTGAAGCAAAAAATAAGTTTGAATAAAACAAAAATCTTTTAAAAACTTCATTTAGGAAAGTTCAATTTCTGGGTGTTAAGATTGTTAAAGCTTCAAGTTAGCTCTTCTTAACGTTCTTCTCCAACACTTGTTCCGTTATTCAGCCGAGCTGCTTACTACGTCAGTTTCATGGGGTACATGTTGTCATTATCAATGTTATAGCTGATTAACGTGCGTTGGAATTAAGTTACTGCTTTCAATGTGAGCTATAAATAGATTCGAGCTGGCTGCAGGGCTTCTGGATGCGGTTGCCGTAAAAGCTTTTGCGATTGCCACTTTGCTGCATGCAACACAAAAAGTTGTTGCAGTGCAACAAGCTTCTGCATAAGACGTTCGTTCGCCTAACGGGAAACGCACTTCTCGCACCAAAACACACAGACACGCATACGCACAAAACTTAACAAATAACGGCACAAGCTCCTAAAAGTAGACAGTGAAAAATTGCAAAAGATATTAAATAGCTAAAGCATGCGTTCGATTGCTTCATTATTATTGCGACTTTTTTTTCTATATTTGGCCGTCATATACTTGCAGGACGATGACAGCATTATGTTTCGTGTGCAACCTGCCCATCATGTCCCACCAGGTCGGCCTGGTGTGGCAGGGGGGCAACGGATGGGACGACTTGGTTCGGGAGCAGGTAAGCCCCCTAAAATCCCATTCTTCCATACGCATGTTAATCTCGTTTTTGTTGTTTGTTGTTTGCAGTTGGAGGAATCGACAATACGTCAACGCTTGGGTGGACGTCGCGATTCGGCGGCACAGATTACAACGCCGCCGAGCCAGTCGCCACCGCCTGGATTGCAGCGGCGACGCCGCAGCTCCTTGGCGCAGCTAACTGACATAATACGAGAGTGGAGCGGCGGCGCAAAATCGCAACAACAGCAGCAACAGGCACACCAACAACATCAACAACAGCAACAGACAACACGCAACAGGTCCCAAATGAATCGTCGCGAAACTCTCGCCGATCTGGCGCGCAGTTTGCCTTGGCGCACATCCACCACCGCTGACGCCAGCACCGGGGCCAGCGGCGGCGGCGGCGGATCTTCGGCGGTTGGCGTCTGTACCGTTACATACGTGACACCGCGCAAGCGTCGCGAATCGAGCGCCGATTCTGGTTTGCGCAACTTGCGCTCCGGTCGCCGCGACTCTCAGACGGCGACTATCATCTGCGGCATTCAGCCGTCAATAATAACCACAACAACAACCACAACAATGAACACAACAACAATCAGTACGGTAACCATAGATTTGGGGAAGCACCGGAACCGTCGAGACAGCAGCGCCATGGCTGAGGAGCCGCCACAGCCGAGCGGCTGCAACATTATTGTTCCCGTTACCATCGAGAACACAAAGAGCGTATGTTTTTTTCTCGCTAATAATAAATATATATGAGTCACCCCCACCCCCCAAACACCTGCAACACATACACAAATGCAAGCGTGTAGTTGTGTCCAATTATGTTGCAAGCAGTTTTTTCTCGTTCCTAGAGTTCAAGTTTACATATATATTGTATTTATATATTGTACATATATATTGTATTTAGGTGGAAAGCCAATATTAATCAGTTGTCGTCAAATAAAGAATACTTAGAGCAGTTTTTTGGTATTTAAGGAGTAACAACGCTGGCTATAGCGACTATATGGTCTCGATCAATATCAGCCGACATGTGTTTCTTTTCGGGTCAAGCATTCCTGACTTATGAATGCCATTCCAACAAGGGTCTTAAATCGATACGTTGCCCAAGGTGTATCGAAACGTTATAGATATTTATATAATTATAACAGATGAACCTTCGATAGGTCATATTTATCAAGTTATTAATTAAAAGCTTTTGAGCCGGATTTGAAGAGAGTCTAGCTGTCGATGGATATTTATGGATGAGATTTATGGAGTTGAGTTTATGGAAAAACGTTAAACGTTGAGGTTAATAAGCTATAGCCATGACTTGTTTTACTTTATGTACAAGTATAATAAGGAATTAAGTAGTTTAAAATGTTTACAGTGTATGTTTAATACAACTTGTTCAGGAATTGTAATTTTTGAAAAGTTTCCTTTTTTTTTAGCAGATTATTGACAGGACACATACTATATATTTGATTAATCATTGAGTGCAGCAGCCCAGACCTAACCTAACCTTGCATGTCCTCTCTCTCTCTCTCTCTCGTTCTCGTTCCTTTTGTTCCTATGGTATCCTTGGGCAAACACACAGGGATCGCGACGCGACTCTGGCGAAAGTCATTTGCCGCCGCCGCCGCCGCCAGCTAAATACCAAGTAATTAAGAAACGTGACTCATTGGCCGCACCAGAATTTCCCAATTTCCGTCAGGAGCAGCGTCCCTCGACCAGTTCCGCCGGTTCCAACTCCGACTCAATCAATGTGCAACCGAATTCAAGCACTTATCACTCACACCAGCAGGTAGACTCCGCCTGTCAGGCTCTACCGCCACCGACAATTATCACCAGCTCCGTAACGCCCCCGGCAACCAGTCCGACAGCGCCGAAGGGTCGCCGCGACTCGACCACCCAGTGCGGCAGGGGCCAACGGCGCGACTCCAAGGCCGGCATCAGTCCGGAACGTGTGCCCCGGCTCCAGAGATTGCAGCGTCAGTCCACCGCCTTCGACGAGAGCTGTCTGCCCGGCGGCAGTCGTCGCGGCTCCCAGCCCGCACTCAGCCCAGATCCGCCCGAGGACTGCGAGCGTCGCACTTCGCGACGCGACTCCCTATCGCCGGACAGCGCATCACGCGGCGGTCGCCGCGACTCCCGGACACATCTATCGCCGGATCGTTCGCATGAGCGAGATGGCAGCCCCAGGCGACAGACACTGCGTCGCCAGAGCAGCTCGGCTGCCCGCTCGACGCGCTCGCCGGACTCCAACAGCTGCTCATCGTCGAGGGATCCGAGTCCCTGCTCGCGACCACAGCAACAGAATGTCGAATCCAACCAAAGGACCGCCGTTCGGCGCCAGTCAACCACCGAGGAGATTCTCATCGCACGCGGCTTTCGACGACAGTCGACCACCGAGGAGATGATACGTTGTCGCAACTTTCGACGCCAGAGCTCCCAAAGCGACGATGTCTGCCGGTAAGCAAAACCCCTCAAAACACAACCCTTATTAACGAGAAACTTGCTTCAACTTAAAGTTTATCCTTTTTCCTTAACAGATTCAGATTGACTTCAATGATATGTATAAATATTAAACTAATTCAATCCAACATATATTTGTACTTAAAGTTAGAGCTTCATATCTCACTTAAAGCCATTTAGCTTTGGGTTTAAACCAACTTAAACAGAAACTTGCTTTCCTTAACACAATTTGACTTCAATGATATGTATAAATATTAAACTAATTCAATCCAACATATATTTGTACTTAAAGTTAGAGCTTCATATCTCAATTAAAGCTATTTAGCTTTGGGTTTAAGCCAACTTAAACAGAAACTTGCAGATTTTGACTTCAATGATATGTATAAATATTAAACTGATTCATTCCAACAAATATTTGTACTTAAAGTAAGAGCTTCACATATCAATTTGGAATTGGGCTTAAACCAACTTAAACACATCTAAATTAAAGCTATTTAGCTTTGGGTTTAAGCCAACTTAAACATAAACTTGTTTTACAACATGTTCCAACTCAAAGTTGATCCTTTTTCCTTAACAGATTCAGATTGACTTCAATGATATGTATAAATATTAAACTGATTCATTCCAACATATATTTGTACTTAAAGTAAGAGCTTCACATATCAATTTAGCTTTGGGTTTATATCACCTTAAAAATAAACTTGCTTTACAACATGTTCCAACTCAAAGTTGATCCTTTTTCCTTAACAGATTCAGATTGACTTCAATGATATGTATAAATATTAAACTAATTCAATCCAACATATATTTGTACTTAAAGTAAGAGCTTCACATATCAATTTAGAATTGGGTTTATATCACCTTAAAAATAAACTTGCTTTACAACATGTTCCAACTCAAAGTTGATCCTTTTTCCTTAACAGATTCAGATTGACTTCAATGATATGTATAAATATTAAACTGATTCAATCCAACAAATTTTTGTACTTAAAGTAAGAGCTTCACATCTCAATTAAAGCTATTTAGCTTTTGATTTAAACCAACTTAAACAGAAACTTGCTTTCCTTAACACATTTTTACTTCAATGATATGTATAAATATTAAACTGATTCATTCCAACAAATATTTGTACTAAGAGCTTCACATATCAATTTAGCTTTGGGTTTAAGCCAACTTAAACATAAACTTGTTTTACAACATGTTCCACCTAAAAGTTTATCCTTTTTCTTTAACAGATTCAGATTGACTTCAATGATATGTATAAATATTAAACTGATTCAATCCAACATATATTTTTACTTAAAGTAAGAGCTTCATATCTCAATTAAAGCCATTTAGCTTTGGGTTTAAACCAACTTAAACCTAATTATTTTACATATTATTAAACAAGAATCTCACTTGTCTAGACTTTTGCTTATCACTAAGCTCGCAATTTCTTCAAGTGTAGTAACCTTATTTATTTTAATTTGCACTAAGTTGCGTTCCTTTGAAAAATGCGAAAGTGCTTTATCAATTAGCTAAATGATGGCAAACATCAGCAGCCTCGAAATGAAAACATGTTTGAGTTGCATTTATTTTCGCAGCAAAGCTTTTAGTTCTGCCCTACTTTTCAGTTTGTAAACGCATTGAAGGCTTAATTGTTTAGTTTGTCACTAATTGACACACTGATAAGTGATTAAATTTAACCTCGCCCCACAAATTAGCGCTAATTGTTATTAGAATGAAATAGATAAATCACTTTTATTTAAAGCTGATTTTAATTTCGTGGAACTGAAATATTATTTCCTTCACATTACATTATAGTTATCGTGGCCGACGCGACTCATCAGTCCAGATTGTTGATGGCACCTTTGGCACTATGACCGTGGAAACAACTAGCACATTTTTTGATTCTAGCACTCAGACAGGTGAGTTCAACTATATATATAAACTATATGCCAATATGATAGACGAAATGATGATTTTATAGTTCGGGTTTGGGGAAAAAGTTTCCTGTTCCTCATATTAAAGATTACTGTTCAACATTGTTAAGGTTCGAGAACATCGAAAGTTAAGCCATCCATCTTACTGTTCTATTCAGAGTTCAACTTTATGCTTACCAGAGTACCAAATTATAGTATGATTGTAATTTTTTCCGATTGTTGTATTATCCTTAAAGTAACAGCTAGATTTTCTTTTGACAAATTCTATTGTAACAAGTGAAAAGGCTCTAGTCGAGAAATCCCTACTAGAAGATGCCCTGAACCTTATACTAAGTGCGTACAGTCAGTGTTTGCATGTGTGTGTGTGTACGCGTCTACTTAACTTCAATGTTCCATATCTCCGATGTTTCTCAACCTATTTGTATAAAAATTCACAGATTGTCAATATTAAGTCAAATATTTCAAACTGCATCTTAAAGTTTTCCAAATTCAAGATTTTGTTGTTATCGATAACATGTGTATATCGGAAACGGAAAAAGTTATCGAAACTATATCGACTCGGCTGTTGATGCTGATCAAGAATATATATATATTTTTCCAAATTCAAGATTTTGTTGTTATCGATAACATGCGTATATCGGAAACGGAAAAAGTTATCGGAACGATATCGACTCGTCTGTTGATGCTGATCAAGAATATATATAATTTTCCAAATTCAAGATTTTGTTGTTATCGATAACATGTGTATATCGGAAACGGGGAAAGTTATCGAAACGATATCGACTCGGCTGCTGATGCTGATCAAGAATATATATACCTTATGGAGTCGGAGATGCTTCCTACCTTTTTACCCATTTTCAATAGACGATATCCTGAACCCTATACTTTACTTCAATGTCACATATCTCCGGTGCTTCTCAACCGATTTGAATAAAAATTTAACAGATTGTCAATATTAAGTCAAATGTTTCAAACTGCATCTTAAAGTTTTCCAAATTTAAGATTTTGTTGTTATCGATAACATGTGTATATCGGAAACGGGGAAAGTTATCGAAGTGATATCGACTCGGCTGTTGATGCTGATCAATAATATATATAATTTTACGATATTCAAGATTTTGTTGTTATCGATAACATGTTTGTATCGGAAACGGGAAAAGTTATCGAAACTTTATCGACTCGGCTGTTGATGCTGATCAAGAATATATATGGTATTTTCCAAATTCAAGATTTTGTTGTTATCGATAACATGTGTATATCGAAAACGGGAAAAGTTATCGGAACTTTATCGACCCGGCTTTTGATGCTGATCATGAATATATATACCTTATGGGGTCGGAGATGCTTCCTTTCGCCTTTTATGTACTTTTCCACTCAACCATTAAACCCTTTTTACCCATTTTCAATGGGATAAGGGTATAAAAATACCGAAATATTCTCTTCTCAAATGCACTCTTGAATATTTTCAAATTTCGATTTAAAAGTACGTTAGAAAAATAGTGAATTCGTGCTGTCAACTTGTCTGGAAGATGCTCGTAAGCTTTCTAAAGGAAAGCATGCAATGGAATTGTTGCTATTTGGCACGAAAGCTAACCGAAGCTTTGAGCAGCTGTTCGGTCAGCTGTTGTTGTTGCGGGATACGCTGAGTGCTACCAACTCGTGTTAAGTTTCAAAAGGATGCCACACGATTAAGTGTGTAGACGGAAGTGTAATGGGAAGCTAGTGCTTGGAACTCGAATCAGTTGGTGTTGAAGCCTTCGACGTGCCACAACAGCAGCAAGCAATCTCCTCACGCCACTTCGCGTTTCTCACACATTGCCCCCAAAACACGCACACACGTACACACACACACACACACACACACATATTCGCGAGTCGGTACGCGAGTCGGGAGACGCTTGAGACGTGAGCTCAGCTCAGTCGAAGTCGTAGTCGAAGTCGGAAACGGAAAGGGAGTCAAAGTCGAGTCTGGTTTTTTTGTGTGTAAACTGTAAATAAAACAAAGTGAGGATTGCGCCCTCAGCATTCTAACGTTATATTCTGCCGCCCTTTTGTGTGAGCCCCTTCTCCTCGTCCTCCTCCTCCTACTCCTACTCCTTCGCCTTATGCTCCTGCTCGTACCCTGCGCATAAAGTAATCGTACGCCGCCGCCGCCGCCGCTATCTATCAGATTTTTTTTTGTTAAACACCACCAACACACACACTCCCACAGACTCACACACACTCCCACACACACACACACACACACACTCACACACACACTGAACAATCTAGACGAAAAAATATTAGTGTTGTGATTTTTGTTAAGTTTTTTGTTCCTGTGCGAGCGCGTGTGAAGTATCAACAAACAATCAAGTACGTCAACAAAGAAAGCAGCGCGGTGGCCGAATCCGTTGATCCGCCCCAAGCCGATGCCATGCCGCTGCGCCGGGGTGCCCGTCGACGGCACCGGTCCCATCAACCGTCGAGCAGCAGCAGCGCCAGCAGCAGCAGTTATCGCAGTCGTAGCGGTCTGTATGAATCCAGATATATATCACAACTATATCTTTGAAAGCGATTTCAACACAAGATGTTTCATATTTTTGAAGTTCTAGTTCGTTTCTTTGAGCAACAGTTTCTTTCGTCTGTGAATCCAGATATATCACAACTAAATATATCTTTGAAAACGATTTCAACACAAGATGTTTCATATTTCAGATTTATAGTTCGTTTCTTTGAGCAACAGTTTCTTTCGTCTGTGAATCCAGATATATCACAACTAAATATATCTTTGAAAACGATTTCAACACAAGATGTTTCATATTTCAGATTTATAGTTCGTTTTTTTGAGCAACAGTTTCTTTCGTCTGTGAATCCAGATATATCACAACTAAATATATCTTTGAAAACGATTTCAACACAAGATGTTTCATATTTTTGAAGTTCTAGTTCGTTTCTTTGACCCAACTTTGAGCAACAGTTTCTTTCGTCTGTGAATCCAGATATATCGCAACTAAATATATCTTTGAAAACGATTTCAACACAAGATGTTTCAGATTTCAGATTTCTAGTTCGTTTCTTTGAGCAGCAGTTGCTTTCGTCTGTGAATCCAGATATATCACAACTAAATATATCTTTGAAAACGATTTCAACACAAGATTTTTAATATTTCAGATTTCTAGTTCGTTTCTTTTAGCCAACTTTGAGCAACAGTTGCTTTCGTGTTTATGTAGATTAAAATGTCGTATCCGCGGTTCGAAAAGTATTTCTTTATGATAGGAAGCATCCAACATCAATTTCCAATGTTTTTTTGAGTTGAGTTTTCAAATCCATACCTCATTTGAATAAGAATATAACAAGAATAAGACTAAATATGCTTCTTTGAAGCAAAAGTCTACTTAATAATATTCTTAGCGACGGCATTTTGAAAACATTAAGAACCTGAACACGCATAGTCTGCAATATGATTCCTGAGATAACCCCATTAACTATATATAGAATCAAAATCATTTTATTCATACAAATCCTTTTGGGTTGACAGCGAAAACTTTCGCACAAAGTGATAAGAAATTTGATATTAATAAAATTACTTTGACGTTGAACAAAGTTCCTCAAACAATAAGTCTCGCTTGTTTGCTAAAGTGAAAACACTTTTGAGTATGCAATATAAATAGTATTTGCTTGTTTTGCTTGTTTCTTCATAAATAAATAACCAGCATTGCTCTCTTCAAAACTAATTAGTCCAAACACACTAATGGTTGTCCTGCGAAACACTAGCGTTGTGTTTGCCAAGCCGAAGTTGGCATACTCTTCCCTTTTTAGTTTGAGGAACTATTTTTTAAAGTGTTCTTATTGTGTCTACAGCAATTTAAAGGCAACAAACAAAGATTTAATATACTTATTAATTGTATAAATGATTTAAATCGTGTCCATCTTGTTTTCAGCTGTGGCATTTTTCGTTGCCCCAAAAAAGTAGGCAATGCTTTTTGACACACATTCGAGGCATTCGTTTACTTTGTTTGTGTGAGTGCTTATGAAGTTCAGAGTATAACACAGGTTCATACAACACACATCAACACACACACACACACACACACACACACACACACACACACACACACACAGACACAGAAAAACCCACTAATGCCAAAGAGTTAGCAAAAGTTCGCCTCAGTTTGTCACAGTGACTTTAATGAATGAAAGTACCTAGGGTGTGTTTTTTTGTCTGTCTGTGTATGTGTCTGTGTATGTGTGTGTGTGTGCTGACAGCGAAACCAATGAATGAGTGCTGACTTGAATGCCAGCGCCATCTGCATACGCGCGCTATCTCTTTCTATTTCAACCCCAGAGCACTTGTTTTTTGTGTGTTATGAATGAAATGTGAGTCAAGTTTTTGCGTTTTGCTTTAACATTGCAACAAACACACAAACACACACACACACGCAACTCAATTTGCCACTATCTACCACATTGCAGCGGGGCAGATGCAACAAGTTTTTGCTGCTGCAACAATGTTGACTCAAGCTTCTTTCTTACAATCTACGCGAGATTCGCTTTTAACACTTTTTTTCCCCCAATTTAGATATTCATGCCATTTAGTTTTCGAGTGTGTGTGTGTCTGTTTTTGTGTGTGTGTGTGTGTGTTTTTTTTGTGTGTTTGTGCTATATGAATAACCATTTTGCAATATTTGTGTATTTGCATTTGAAGGCTCTTGAATTTGAATTGATATTTGTTTGACCAACCAACTCCAACATATCGACATCAAGTATCCTCTCAATTCAACCACTATTACGTATACGTAAACAGTTGTATTATTTGTCTGAAAAAAAAACCATATATTTACATTAATTACAAGCAATGCATTATTTATTTGGAATAGTTTCAGTTTCAGTATTTATTTGCTTTTTTTATTGCCAATTAATTCGTCATTTAATTATTCCGCATTTTTATTCTCTCTAAAAAGTATTAAAAATGAAATGTTTGAACATCAAATTTCCATTTCCACATGCATTTCTCTGTGCAATCCAATATTTTTAAACATATTTAAAAATTATTTCTTGTTTCTGCTTTCGCCTGCTTTTGTCTTGTCCGAAAAGAAATTTGAGAGACTAAACGCCCTTGTTTATGCAACGTCTGTAAGCCAATAATTAAATTGCATTTTACGAGCAGCGAGCAGCATTAATGGATGCCTGCCAAACCCAATTTTAAGACGATAAAGAATACCCTGCTTAGCGAGATAAACTAGTTGGACTTTATAGCCAGATTATGGTTTTTATAATACCCTAAACCCATTGAAAATGGGTATAAAAGGGTTTAATGGTTGTGTGCAACAATCTCCGACCCCATAAAGTATATATATTCTTGATCAGCATCAACAGCCGAGTCGATATAGTTTCGATACCTTTTCCCGTTTTCGATATACACATGTTATCGATAACAATAAAATCTTGAATTTGGAAAATAACATATATATTCTTGATCAGCATCAGCAGCCGAGTCGATATCGTTTCGATAACTTTCCCCGTTTTCGATATACACATGTTATCGATAACAACAAAATCTTGAATTTGGAAAATAACATATATATTCTTGATCAGCATCAGCAGCCGAGTCGATATAGTTTCGATAACTTTCCCCGTTTCCGATATACACATGTTATCGATAACAATAAAATCTTGAATTTGGAAAATAACATATATATTCTTGATCAATATCAACAGCCGAGTCGATAACTTTCCCCGTTTCCGATATACACATGTTATCGATAACAATAAAATCTTGAATTTGGAAAATAACATATATTCTTGTTCAGCATCAACAGCCGAGTCGATTTTGTTTCGATAACTTTTCCCGCTTCCGATATACAAATGTTATCGATAACAACAAAATCTTGAATTTGGAAAATAACATATATATTCTTGATCAGCATCAGCAGCCGAGTCGATATAGTTTCGATAACTTTCCCCGTTTCCGATATACACATGTTATCGATAACAATAAAATCTTGAATTTGGAAAACTTTAAGATGCAGTTGGAAACATTACACGAAATAATGACAATCTGTGAAATTTGCATTGAAATCGGTTGAGAAACACCGGAGACATGGAACATTGAAGTTAAGTGAAATATGCTGTGGACGAGTACACACATACTTGCAAGCACTGAGTGTATGTTTGGGGTTCAGGGTATCGTCTAGTCGAGATTACTCGACTAGAGCCTTCTTACTTGTTTTGATAATAACTACGTATTAAACTTCAGCTTATAAATCTTCAACTTAGGATTTTTGTCTCGCTCTCTCTCTCTCTATGTGTATCTTGTCCTTGCTTCACACCGGAAACAGAGTATGTTGAAAGCGATTTAATACTAAACGCCTTTGGCTCGAAAGGGGTTTATGTCGTTGTTATTTCTGGCTTTATGCGAAAATTGTCGCCTGAAGCACTTTGGTCTTGTGTTTTAAATAATAGACAAGCTATCAAATTGAAGAAGAATTTTTATTATTATTATTTCATTATGGTATTTGAGACAAAAGTCCGTGCATTAAACATGCAAATTGTTGAGACAAATTGTTTCAGCCGCACCTGCTAATATATATATATGTTCGATTCAGTCATTAAATAAAATAGTTTGACTCTTCTCTCAACCCTGAACCTCAATTGTGTAATGTTGTAAGTTTCCCTTTAAGTAGCAGCTGCATGCAACACGTCCAAACTGACATAGATTGGCATTTTGCCACAACTTCGTGTCAATCAAAGCCAGAAGTTTTCGCCAAATCTATTAACCACCAAGGAAATGCGTCACAAATCTGTGCAACTTGCTGTGACACGCTCTCACATCTTGTAGGTGGGTTAAGTGCCGCAGGCACTCTTAAAGTAACTAACCTAAACCGCCCCCGTCTAATACCGAAAACGCTGACCAACGGCAGCAACCCCAAAAAAACATCAGCTGAAAATGAAAGGCGGCGAACCTTATCTTGAGCAGTTTTTGGGGTCGCGGCCGGGCTTCCGGTTGGCGTTACGGTGCGATGTGCAAATTATATTATTATTATTATTATTATTATGGTGGCAACTGCGCGACACGCGTTCAAGTTAATTTATGAGCGCCGTTGGCGTTAACCAGTTTTAGATGCCAGCAATACGACACGACGGTCCATTGGGGCCAGCCACACCGCTAATTAACTATGCATATATGCACGCAAAAATGCTACCCTGGATAATAACGGCAGATGCAGATAGTTTGCTAAAGCTACAAATCCTATAGATATCGTTTTTTTTGTCGACTCATGGTCCAAAAGACATCAGAAAAAGGGTTAAACGGTATTAAATTCCATATGTGTATCGATAACTTACCCCGTTTATCGATAAATGGACTATCGATTACTATCACACTTAAAACACAACTGTTCGTAGTTTGATAGCTATCGAATTTAATCAAAATATATCGACTATCGATAACATTCAAGCAAAAATAACATACAAGACAATTTATCGATAAACCTTCCGATTAAATACTCGACTTGTCGACTAATGGTCCAATATCCATCCAAATATGGCGAAAACGGTATTAAATTCCAAATGTGTATCGATAAATGGACCATCGATTACTATCACACTTAAAACACAACTGTTCGTAGTTTGATAACTATCGAATTTAATCAAAATATATCGACTATCGATAACATTCAAGCAAAAATAACATACAAGACAATTTATCGATAAACCTTCCGATTAAATACTCGACTTGTCGACTAATGGTCCAATATCCATCCAAATATGGCGAAAACGGTATTAAATTCCAAATGTGTATCGATAAATGGACCATCGATTACTATCACACTTAAAACACAACTGTTCGTAGTTTGATAACTATCGAATTTAATCAAAATATATCGACTATCGATAACATTCAAGCAAAAATAACATACAAGACAATTTATCGATAAACCTTCCGATTAAATACTCGACTTGTCGACTAATGGTCCAATATTCATCCAAATATGGCGAAAACGGTATTAAATTCCAAATGTGTATCGATAAATGGACTATCGATTACTATCACACTTAAAACACAACTGTTCGTAGTTTGATAGCTATCGAATTTAATCAAAATATATCGACTATCGATAACATTCAAGCAAAAATAACATACAAGACAATTTATCGATAAACCTTCCGATTAAATACTCGACTTGTCGACTAATGGTCCAATATCCATCCAAATATGGCGAAAACGGTATTAAATTCCAAATGTGTATCGATAAATGGACTATCGATTACAATCACACTAAAAGCACAAATAAATGTATACAATTCGTAGGTTGATAGCTATCGAATTTAATCAAAATATCGATAACATTCAAGCAACAATAACACACAAGGCATTTATCGATAACTCTTCTACATTTTCACTACGATTAGTTGAAAGACATACAAAAGATTGGGAGATTCTTGTATAGTCATTGAAAAACTTTAACCAACTTTTTGATCTTTATCTGACTGATGGTCCAACAAACAGTCTGGCAAGTGGGAGTCAAGGTCGTCAAGCTCTTGACGCGCACGTCTCATTGGCCATTGATGGGTTTATGAATGCAATAATAAAATACCATCGTTACGTTTTAATTGCTAGATTGTCTTGATTGATTTATGAAGACTGCCGCTGCTGCCACTACTTCTCTATAAGTATTTGAGTGTGTGAGCGCTAGTAAATTCAATTAAAAATGTGTGCTGCATACTTGATTGATTTGTTAATGAGTTTCGTTAAGTTAACTCATACTGAACTGAACTGATTGATTGCCTTTCGGTGTTCATAAACTGTTGCTTAACTTGGCGTAAGGATTAGCTAAGTTGGCAGGACTCGCAACTAGTACACATAATATTTGTCTTTTGACATCTGATTGATTTCTTAATGAGTTTCACTTTGTATTCGAGTCAACTAGCATTTAGATCAGACAAATATAATATATATAAAACAATTAGCTTAATGGCTTATCGATTAATCGTCTGTGTACAAGATATTAACTCCGATATGACAACGTACTGCTCTGAACATTAACTAGCTAAGCTTCGAAACCTTGACAAAACTTTAACCGTTTAACATTCTCCTTAATTGATTTCTTAATGAGTTTACTTGACTAACTAACTAACTAACTGATTGAGTGATTGGCAACAAAAACGAAACTCGTCTCAAACTGTTGCGAACTATATATTAACATTTTAAGCGTCGCGCAGCTCGTTACGGCCAACTGCTGCAAGATTAACAGCTGCTGTTGTTGTTGTTGTTGCCTCAAAATCTGCAACAGTTTTTCGTGGCAAACATAAAACGAAAATTGTTATGGCACCAATTCCGACGGGGCCACACTCAATACACTCAAGGCCGGCGATAAACAACAACGAACAAAAAAGTACCCATCGATGCTATCAATCTTAAAGGTGCGAGTAACCTTCCCCCGCCACCCGCTCCCAACACTTGGAAACCATTCCTTATTCTTCATATTTCGATTACACGCGGAAAAACATATTTTACTTTTATTTTTATGAAATGCTTTTGTTTATTTGATGAATGGGAAAAGTTTTCCAAACAAATTACTTTAGAAAATGATTATTTTCTGAAGCCGATATAATTTATCTCGATATTTATCGAAAATCATCTCCCCAGACCAAATATGTGATATCAACTGAGCCGAATCTATGATTCAAATAGTTTTCCTTACAAACTTTCACAGCATATTGATCATGAAGATCGTGTCAGCATATATAAAAAACACATTTTACTTTTATTTTTATGAAATGCTTTTGTTTATTTGATGAATGGGAAAAGTTTTCCAAACAAATTGCTTTAGAAAATGTTTATTTTAGCAGAATATTGAGCATGAAGATCGTGTCAGCAAATATAAAAAACACATTTTACTTGTAATTTGATGAATGTGAAAAGTTTTCCAAGCAAATTGCTTTGAAAAATTTTTATTTTAGCAGAATATTGATCATGCAGATCGTGTCAGCAAATATAAAAAACACATTTGACTTTTATTTTTATGAAATGCTTTCGTGTATTTGATGAATGGGAAAAGTTTTCCAACCAAATTGCTAATTTTAGCAGAATATTGATCATGAAGATCGTGTCAGCAAATATAAAAAATACATTTTACTTTAATTTTATGAAATGCTTTCGTGCATTTGATGAATGTGAAAAGTATTCCAAACAAATTGCTTATTTTAGCAGAATATTGATCATGAAGATCGTGTCAGCAAATATAAATAACACTTTTGACTTTTATTTTTATGAAATGCTTTCGTGTATTTATGTGAAAAGTTTTCCAAACAAATTGCTTTAGAAAATGTTTATTTTAGCAGAATATTAATCATGAAGATCGTGTCAGCAAATATAAAAAATACATTTTACTTTAATTTTTATGAAATGGTTTCGTGTATTTGATGAATGTGAAAAGTTTTCCAAACAAATTGCTTATTTTAGCAGAATATTGATCATGAAGATCGTGTCAGCAAATATAAAAAACACATTTTACTTTTATTTTTATGAAATGCTTTCGTGCATTTGAAGAATGTGAAAAGTTTTCCAAACATATTGCTTATTTTAGCAGAATATTAATCATGAAGATCGTGTCAGCAAAAATAAAAAATAGATTTTACTTTAATTTTTATAAAATGCTTTTGTGTATTTGATGAATGTGAAAAGTATTCCAAACAAATTGCTTATTTTAGCAGAATATTGATCATGAAGATCGTGTCAGCAAATATAAAAAACACATTTTACTTTTATTTTTATAAAATGCTTTCGTGTGCATTTGATGAAAGTGAAAAGTTTTCCAAACAAATTGCTTTAGAAAATGTTTATTTTTAGCAGAATATTGATCGTGTCAGCAAATATAAAAAATACATTTTATTTTTATGAAATGCTTTTGTTTATTTGATGAATGTGAAAAGTTTTCCAAACAAATTGCTTTAGAAAATGTTTATTTTAGCAGAATATTAATCATGAAGATCGTGTCAGCAAATATAAAAAATACATTTTACTTGTAATTTGATGAATGTGAAAAGTTTTCCAACCAAATTGCTAATTTTAGCAGAATATTGATCATGAAGATCGTGTCAGCAAATATAAAAAACACATTTTACTTGTAATTTGATGAATGTGAAAAGTTTTCCAAACAAATTGCTTATTTTAGCAGAATATTGATCATGAAGATCGTGTCAGCAAATATAATTTTGTTTTAGTGTAGCTCTTTGGCTGTTATTTTCGTTTTCGAATTCAACTTAAAGTCCTTCAGTCCAGCCATCCTGCTATCAGCAGCACTTAGCAGCAATTCAGTCAAGCGACGACTCACCTGAAATTGTGCCCCCGGCCTAATTGCCGAAACTGGCAACGGCAACGAGGCATTCAGGATGTATAATGCCATTAACAGCTGTCATTTCTTGAAATATTTGACAGCCGGACAGGACACGAAAAAGTGTCGCAAACAAAAAAAGGGAAAGTAAAATACTCACAAAAAAAACATAAACCGAACTCAAATGAACTCAACTGAAGGCAAACCCCATACTCATAATAATAATAATAATAATAATAATAATAATAATAATAACAATAACAATATTATTTCATATTGAGACAGTATTTTAGTTTCGTGGCAATTGGTTGTCTCAGTCTTATATTTGCCAAGCGTTGCCCATTGTCATTATGTATGTCTCTGTATTTGACTGTGTATGTGTGTGCGAGTGTGTGTAGGAGTGTGTGTGTGGGAGTGTGTGTGTGGGAGTGTGTGTGATTGTGCTTTCTAACCCTAGTTGGGAGATAACCTTCGAGGATGGTGCGCTGGTCATTAAGTTCCGACTGGGGAATCAAATACAATATGGCTTTGCTTGCATAGCGAAATAGAACGTAGAACAGAGAGAGCGGTTCCGAGATGGTTCGCGTGCGTTTGAACAACCTAGTCGAACATTTGTCTAACTATAACTAGTTTGAACCTAGCTAAAACCTGCTGTTAACCTAGTTTGAAGCTAGCTTTAAACTAATTTGAATCTAGTTTGATCCTAGTGTTAACCTAGTTTGAACCTACTGTTAACCTAATTTGAACTTAGTTTAAACCTACTGTTAACCTAGTGTGAATCTAGTTTGAACCTAGTGTGAAACATAGTTTGAACCTAGTGTGAACCCAGTTTGAACCTAGTTTAAAGCTTGTTTGAGCCTAGTTTAAACCTATTTTGAACCTATTTTGAATCTATTTTGAACCTAATTTGAACCTAGTTTGAACCTAGTTTGAAGCTAGCTTAAAACTACTTTTAACATAACCTAGTTTGAACCTACTTTTAACATAGTTGGAACCTAGTTTGAACCTAGTGTGAACCTAGTGTGAACCCATTGTTAACCTAGTTTGAACCTAGTTAAAATCTGCTGTTAACCTAGTTTGAACCTAGCTTAAAACTAATTTCAACCTAGTGTTAACATAGTTTAGGCCTAGTGTGAACCT
>JAWNNV010001076.1:70000-86646 GCA_035044485.1 Scaptomyza reducta
GCTTGGCATCTAAATTAATACTGCATTTACAGTTTATAACGTAATTGGAACTCGAAATTCTTGAAAAAATTCTTCCCAAAAAAATCAACTTAAAGATAGATCAGAACTTTCCGAAGTCATGACTCCCTCAAAACTCAACCGATTATCAAATGCCATACCTTAAAAGTCATGGTTTGGAATTGAGATTACTGCATTTACAGTTTATAACATAATATTGAGTTTATGAAATAGGTTTATCTTTATTTTAACATTTTAAATCGTGTTTAGTTTGTGTGTGGCGTCAACTTGGGCAACTCTCTGGGCCATTATTATAGTTGGCTTGTCAATTCTTACGCTCAATTAAGTAAATGCATCCAGCTGGTCAAGTCACACTTCTGCCCCTCTTGCCTACCCTTCTCACACCGCCCCTGGCGACAGCAGTCACTCAACTACACATAGCGAAACTAAATGAAATGAAAACAAGCGTTAAAAAATTGGAATGAAATGAAAGAAGAAATAGAAATGGAAAAAGAGAAAAAATAAATTTACTTCTTTTACAAAACAAATTTCTTGCAATATTCTGTTTCTCCGTCAGAACACAGAATAAAAATCAAATTTCGAAAATATTTACTTATAATGTTTATATAAAGAAAATGTTTTCCGCTAAGTAGAAAGGTTGTTGTTGCTTTGTGCATACACTGCAACCGAAAATGTGAAAGTCAAATAGCCGAAACTCTTGTCAAACCCCATTCATACCCCCTCACCAACCACTTTCCACCCACCCATTCACTAACTGCACTTAAGCTGTGTGAGCAAAAAAGAAAAAAAAAAATAAACTGAATAAAGCATCCAGTGCCAGTCACGAGCCATTAAGCCGACTTTGTTTTGGTCCAAATACACTAAGAAAAAAGCGTAAAGCGTTCAACGCTCAACAAGCAAAAAGCCAATGGGTTATTTTAGGTTAAAGGGCCTTACGGATAATGGGGTTATGTGATTCCTCTTTGTGGCTGAAAAAGTTGGCATTCGCTTATACTAGACTGGAAGTCAGAAGTTGTGCCATTATTTTTGGTCATTAGTTGGTAATTTATCAAAGTCATGAATTTCAATATACACAGACACACACACACACACACACACACACACACATACATATACTATATACATATTTGAATGTCTTTCTCTCGCTCTCTCTCTCCTATTCGCTCGCTAATAAGCAACTGCAAATTGCAGCTGGAAAAAGTTTTCAATTTTCTTGCGGTAGCTGTCATAAAAGCAAATGTCGCAGTCAAGAAGTTGTCGCGGGTGGGTGGAGGTTGGGTAGGGTAGCGTTGAAATGACAGCATCTTAAAGCGGTGGGGGTATTCAAATTTTTTGTTTCGTTTTCAATTAGCAAATTTTGTTTCGTAAATAAAAGCTTAAGTCTTGAAAAAGAATAACTCATATTTTTATTGAAAGTATGTAGCAGGCAGAAGGAAGCATCTTTGAGCCCATAAAGTATATATATTCTTGATCAGCATCAGCAGCCGAGTCGATATCGTTTCGATAACTTTTTCCGTTTCCGATATACACATGTTATCGATAACAACAAAATCTAGAATATGGAAAATAACATATATATTCTTGATCAGCATCAATAGACGAGTCGATATCGTTTCGATAACTTTTTCCGTTTCCGATATACACATGTTATCGATAACAACAAAATCTAGAATATGGAAAATAACATATATATTCTTGATCAGCATCAATAGACGAGTCGATATCGTTTCGATAACTTTTTCCGTTTCCGATATACACATGTTATCGATAACAACAAAATGTTGAATTTCGAAAATAACATATATATTCTTGATCAGCATCAACAGCCTAGTCGATAAAGTTTCGATAACTATCCCCGTTTCCGATAAACACATGTTATCGATAACAACAAAATCTTGAATTAGGAAAATAACATATATATTAAATATATATATATTAAATATATATAAACTTGATGATGGTGTTTGAAACTTTAGACGAAATAAAGACAATGTGTGAAATTTGCATAGAAATCGGTTGAGAAACACCTGAGATATAGAACATTGAAGTTCAGGGAATTATCTAGCCGGGATTTCTCGACTAGAGCCTTCTTACTTGCTTTCATTGCGATTATGATGATGATGATGTTGAATATAAATATATATATATATATATATAAAACCGTTTTAAACAGTCTTAGACGCATCACACACTAATCTCTATGAATATTTCACATATCTGCCAACTAAACACTTTTCATTTAACTTTAAACACTTACTTATCTCGCACATATCTCGCACACAGTGCAACTTGTATCAAAAAACTTGCACAAGTTTTTTTCTTTCGTGTTTTTTTTTTGTCACCATAAACTGGAAATTGTTGCAACTGGCTAGCGCCAAGCAGTTAGTTCAGCTCAGTGGGGAAATTGGCTTTGTTATTGTGCATGGATAAAGAGACGGAGAGATAAGAGTCTTTAGACTGCTATAACCATGTGGTGCATGCTGCAATCAAAAAGCTATCCAATAAATGTCAAAAGCAATCACGAACCGCCAACGAGCAAGGAGACCTTCATAGTAAACGATTTTGGTTGAGTTTTTATTCGGGTTGAGGTTTCTTTCAGTTTTTACTAATTTCTGTAGCATGCTTTTCAGCGGGGCAAAAAAAAAAAACACACCATAAATATCACACATACGCACAGTAGAACGGAAATCGGCTGCGTTAAATGCGTGTGTGTCAGCTATTATTAATAAACATACGATACACTGGAAAAATCTTAAGCAGTAACTTATTTATACTATTTTTGAAAGAATTTCGCAACCCAAAAGCGTTTTTCTCTCTTCAATATTTGAATATTTTTTTTGTGTTAATAAAGAAAAACATTTTATCATATTCAAACATTCGATGTGATTTTTTCTGAGTGTATTGATAGCTGTTTAATGCACACAAAACCCATCAAGCAACCGATTCATCAACTCAACAAGCAACATCTCTTTCTTCTCTCTCACACTCTCTCTGTCTCTGCCTGTCTCTCTCTATGTAGCATCAATTTGCTTGTATTAGAAAGTCATTTCCGCTTGTAATTGAGTCGCTCGCCAAACTGTCGGCGCTTTCCGCTGCTCCTCTCCTCTCCTCTCCTCTCCTCTTCTCGCTCTCTTGCCCCTCGCACTCCGTCACTAAAGAATTGACGTTGCCGTTATGCAAATTAATGAGCGTGTCGTTACTGCCACACACACACACACACCTCTGACTCCTGCCCCAACTGGGACGTCTCAACACACCTCGTCCTCTTCTCCACCCCCCTAACGTCAATTGCAATGTGTGTGGCATCAGTTGCTTGAAGTGATTTGCATTCTGTCGACAATTGCATTTTAATTTATTGCATTATCCAAATTGAGCTGAAATTCATTTTGTATCTTTGGAATCGTATAATGCTACTCCTACCTTATCATAAACCTAACTTGATTCTATAACTGATTAATATGTATTGTGCATCTTTGTCTTTTTGCAGAACCGTCACCACTGTATGATAATAACCATTATCATGAGGAATGTCTACGCTGTAATTCATGTGGTCTAAACCTGACCGGACCGAATCAGCGGCGAGCTAGAAGGTTCAAGGTATGTAAACACACACACACACACAAGCACATTTTGAATGAGTTGGGTTCATTTAATGAACATATTACGTATACGTACGTACACACAAAAAAGCACACAGTGAACTCTGACCCACACGCAGACTATAAACCTAGTCAATGAAAAAGAAATGTTAGTCATAGTTTTAGCAGTATAATAAAGTAGTAAAAAAGGATTCGAAACGAGTTTGGACTTTTAGTTCCAATGCGAAAAATGTTCGAAAAAAATAAAAGTCAGCAGACAATAAACCGAACTAAGCAACGAAAATATAGTTTGTTCGTGCTAAGAACTTAATAAAGTGTGCGTAGTCATTATATTAGTCTCTGGGGCACTTTGCTTGGAGTGAAAAAAAACTGTTGCATACTTTTGTGCGTGCCATGATTTTGCCTTGTGTTTTTGGCCTGTTGCCAAACTTGCTTAGCAGCGCCAGCGAAATAAATCATTTACACAGCTCATATGTGGCACACACACACACACACACACACATACACACACACACTCATACGAACACTCAGACACATAACTCTTAAAAATCCACCACGCTCGCTCTGCTTTATATATTTAATTTCCATCTCTTTCGGTTTTGTTTTTTGTTTTTTTGTTTTCTTGTTCCCTGTAGAATCAAATACTGTGCGATTTGCATTTCGCGGACGTAGCGCTAATGGAATGCTCCGATTTCATGCAACAGCTGAGGAGCTTTAAGCCACAATCTCTGGGCTGTGCGGTCGCGCGGCGAAAGAGCTCAACGACGTTAATATTTCCACTACCGCCGCAAGCTTGTTCAGGTATGTATTTTTTTTTTCTTTATATTTGTATTTGTATTTGTATTTGTGTGTGATAGTCACCTTCTTTCCGCACTTTCCCCATATCTTCTTGCATTTATTCTTGGGCCCAGCAGAACCCGATCCAAAGCGAGAAACAGGGCCAAATGTGGCTTATAGTACACTTTGCCAACCTTTCACTTTCTGCTTACCCCTTCGCAAACTCTCGTCTCACGCCATACCCTACACAGCTGAAGGTCCTGTGCTTATCCTTAGAACGATTTTTGGGAAACAAGGAAACAGACGAAGCGAAAAGTATTTGTCAGGAGAGTAGAAAGTTTTGTTTAGGTTCAGGTTGCTATGCATTCGCCTGCAAAAGGTAGTGTATTTTGAAAGTCGTTGTCAATGCGTTTTGTAATCCAATACTGTGGCATAAAAGCGCATGTGTATGTGTGTATGTGTGTGTGTGTGTGTGGATGTGAAGCTGCCGGCGCCATCATTATAATTCAAATGAGATTTGCGCGCCTAGTAATCTACACGCACACACACACAGGCACACTCTCACACACACACACACACACACACACACACACACACACACAGGCACACCGATTGTAGACATAGAGAAAACGTTCGCAAGTCTCGCACAAGTTGGAGAATGTTTGGCATTTTTCACAATAAAGTTGTTTAAACATATTTCGCACATACAGCGAACATATTCCAAACAAAGCGAAAGAAAGAGATGCGAATGAGCGATAGAGAGAGAGAGAGAGAGATAGCATAATCGTATTTGTCTGGCTGACATCAACTTTAAATTCACTTTTTTACGTTCAGCTTATATCGAAATGAAAAAAGTCTGCCGCACTATTTAATTAAAAAAAGGGTTGAAAATATGAAGAAAGTGAATAAATTGCACCAAAAATGTTCAAAGCCGGCTTATTTACACAGTTATCTCGTGCGTTATGCAAATTGGAGTTAAGTGTCGAAGTAGTTCATTTGAACTAAACTGGTTCATTTGAACTGAACTATTTCGTTTGACTCTTTTCACCAAACGCTGCAACTGAACCAGCTCGCTGAACCAACTGCATACGTCGTTCACAACGGAACTACCGAACAAATGAACTAGTTCGAGTTACTCAAAAAACAAAACGAACTAGATGATTGCCTACGTCGTTCAAAACGGAACTACTAAAAAAAAGAACTAGTTCAACTTAAACGGAACTACTGAACAAACGAACTAGTTCCACTTACTCACGAAACAGAAACTAGATGATTGCCTAGATGATTTAAGACGGAACTACTAATCAAACGAACTGGTTCGAGTTACTCACGAAACAGAATGAACTAATCTGACTGATTAGCTCGTTCAAAACGTACCTACTGAACAAACGAACTAGTTTCACTTACTCATGAAACAGAAAGAACTAAACTACTGAACAAATGAACTAGTTCCACTTTCCCAAGATACATAACTAGATGATTGCCTAAGTCGTTCAAGACGGAACTCCTAATCAAACGAACTAGTTCAACTTACTCACGAAACAGAATAAACTAATCTGAGTGATTAACTCGTTCAAGACGGAACTACTGAACTTATTTACGTTCAAATGAACTTTTCTGCTCTTTGTATCTTGAAGTTTAGAGCTTCAACTGATTTTGTTGCCATTTTTCATGAACACACACACACACACACGCACACCAACACTAGCTCAATACTGTTGCATGCATCAATTGTCAACAAATATGATGAAGCAAACTTTTTTCATTTGCTTTTCGCACATGCAAGCATAATACCATTATTAAACGAAACCCCCTTCTAACCCCATAGTACTCATTTCAGTTCTCTCTCTGTCTCTCTCTCTCATTCTCTCTCTCTCATTCTCTCTCTCTTTTTCTCTTTTGCTTGAGGTAGAATGTTAGAAAACATGAAATAAATATACATTTCGTGTACGAAGAGAAACAAAAAGTTCGAAATTGCAAAATGTTAAAATGCTGCTAAACTGAATAAGATATTATGCAGCTAGAGGAAAGCAATCAAACTTCCAGTTGTTATGTTGACCTAATTTTCATGCTCTCCAAAATGTTTTTATACCCTGAAACCATTTCAAATGGGTGAAAAGGATATAATGGTTTTGTGCTCAAGTATGTAACAGGCAGAAGGAAGCATCTCCGACCCCATCAAGTATATATATTCTTGATCAGCATCAACAGCCCAGTCGATATCGTTTCGATAACTTTTTCCGTTTCCGATATACACATGTTATCGATAACAACAAACTCTTGAATATGGAAAACAACATATATATTCTTGATCAGCATCAACAGTGGAGTCGATTTCATTTCGATAACTTTCCTCGTTTCCGATATACACATGTTATCGATAACAACAAACTCTTGAATATGGAAAACAACATATATATTCTTGATCAGCATCAACAACCGAGTCAATATCGTTTCGATAACTTTTCCCGTTTCCGATATACACATGTTATCGATAACAACAAACTCTTGAATATGGAAAACAACATATATATTCTTGATCAGCATCAACAGACGAGTCGATTTCGTTTCGATAACTTTTCCCGGTTCCGATATACTCATGTTATCGATAACAACAAACTCTTGAATATGGAAAACAACATATATATTCTTGATCAGCATCAACAGTGGAGTCGATTTCAATTCGATAACTTTCCCCGTTTCCGATATACACATGTTATCGATAACAGCAAAATCTTGAATTTGGAAAATAACATATATATTCTTGATCACCATCAACAGCCGAGTCGATAAAGTTTCGATAACTTTTCCGTTTCCGATATACACATGTTATCGATAACAACAAAATCTTGAATTTGGAAAACTTTTTGAAGCAGTTTGAAAGATTAGACTAAATAAAGATAATCTGTGAAAATTTTATTGAAATCGGTTGAGAAACACCTGAGATATGGAACATTGAAGTTAAGTAAAGGTTCAGGGTATAGTCAAGTCGGGATTTCTCGACTAGAGCCTTCTTACTTATTTTAGTTAGCTCTTTGGAATAAGCAGTAAAATGGGCGAAGAACATAAAATAGATGAAATTATACAGCTATAAATCATTTAGATGATTCTGAACCCATATAAACGCATACGCCACGTAATCGCTTGCACTGGGAGAGAGACGAAGAGGAGAGAGTGTGGTGGGTTGTGGGGGGTGTGTGGGTTGGGGTCAGGTTTATGGACACGTATTATAAGTCCTTCGTATGTGTGTGTGTACGTGACAATTAAATTTATGAGAAAGAAAGCAAAATCGCAAATCGCGCAAAGTCCAAGTTCAGAAAGTCAATGCCTTCCCCGCCTCACCCGGCTTCACCCCCGCCCTCCCCGCGTTACGTGTACACACATACATACAGATAGAGATAATATGGCAAAATTGGGCGCGTGACTTCCAAGTTTGGCCCATTAACAAACAAGGAGCCAGGCAGATCGAGATAGAACGAGGCTCCCACACAACAAACAACGAAGCAACTATGCGTATACGTAATATGCATTATTGGTTCCCATGCGGCTCACATTTTGCATATATTAATATGCGTTATTAGCTAAATAATTGCTGTTGAACATTTTTTGCCTTACAAGCATTTCATACCTTGCGGCAAAACGTTGCCTCTCATTTTGCCAGTTTACCAATTGTTTTTTAATGCCCCACGCTCCATGCCCCACGCCCCCCCCGCTGTCATTTGGCTATAATAAATTCAAAAGCAGACAAAGGCATTTCAGCACGCCACAAAATATTAACAACAAAATGCATATTCATAAAACAAAATTAAAAAAAATAGCAAGTTAGAAGGCTCTCTCTCGAGAAATGCCGACTAGACGATACCCTGAACCCTATACTTAACTTCCATATCTTCGGTGTTTCTCAACCGATTTCAATAAAATTTTCACAGATTGTCATTATTTCGTGCATGGTTTCAAACTGCATCTTTAAGTTTTCCATATTCCAGATTTTGTTGTTATCGATAACATGTGTATATCGGAAACGGAAAAAGTTATCGAAACTTTATCGACTCGGCTGTTGATGCTGATCAAGAATATAATGTTATTTGTCCAAATTCCAGATTTTGTTGTTATCGATAACATGTGTATATCGAAAACGGAAAAAGTTATCGAAACTTTATCGACTCGGCTGTTGATGCTGATCAAGAATATATATGTTATTTTTCCAAATTCCAGATTTTGTTGTTATCGATAACATGTGTGTATCGGAAACGGAAAGAGTTATCGAAACTTTATCGACTCCACTGTTGATGGTGATCAAGAATATATATGTTATTTTCCAAATTCCAGATTTTGTTGTTATCGATAACATGTGTATATCGAAAACGGGCAGAGTTATCGAAAATTTGAAACAAACTTGTACTGCCTAGGGATTAGGCGAGCGTATGTTCCAAATTTGGAGTCACTAGTTCTTACAGTCTCTGAGCTCATGGAAATGGCTATATCGACTCGTCTGATCAAGAACATATATACGTTATGGGTTCGGAGATGCTTCCTTCTGCCTGTACTCAACCATTATACCCTTTTCACCCATTTTCAATGGGTTCAGGGTATAAAAACAAGATGTGTATATGAAAATATTAGCATTAAAAAGCGTTGAGGATCTAGCTAGAATTATGGAACAATGACTATTAAATATCATTTTTATTCAGTTATTCAATGTGGCGAATCTCTCCCTCTCTCTCTCGCTCTCACTCTCGCTCTCTCTCTCCTTCTCTCTCTTTCGTTTGTCCAAACTCTTACAACAAAGACAACAAACAATGAATGAATGAAATACATATAAATTATTTTTGTCTCGCGTTCAACCATTTTGTCAGCTAGAGCTCTCTGCGTGTGTGCCTGCGTGTGTACGTGTGTGTGTGTGTGTGCGTGTGTTTCCGTCTGTTTCCTATTATTTGTTAGCGCCATTTTTTTTAGCTACCTTTCGCTTCCGTTGTTTGCTCCTTTCTTTCTGCGTATTCCCTTTGTGGCTGCTGCTATTTTAATATATTTTGGCACCCATTTGTGTCTCATTGTTTGCGACACGAAGCGCGGCTTTGTTCTTCTTGTTGTTATGAAAAATGATTTTAATATGAATTCTCACTCCCTCTCTCTCTCTCTCACTCTCCCTCTCTGTCTCTGTCTCTGTCTCGCTCTGTTAGCATTCCTCACATTTATGAGCTCTTTTCTGGCATTTAATCAATTGCTGCTTGTCTTTGTCTAGGTAGCAGCATCCAGTGCAGCTGTCAGGGCACAAACATGGTGTGCCAGGGTTGCCAGGGTTACCAAAGATTAACTTTCGCTTGCACTTTGCATAATGCTTGCACTTAAACCATAATTCCATATTCAGTTTGAATGCAAAAGCAAATTTTATTTGATTTAACGCTTCGTTAAGCATAATGCTAATGAGCTAAAATTTAAATGCTGGCTACCCTCAAATACACTGCAAGCAAAATTCCAATTCGCATAGCAGAATACCTCAACGTAACCACCAGAATTCATTGAATTCAATGCCAAAACACAAAGCACAAAAGTAGCTCAAAACAATTGAGTATGCAATCAAAGCTTGCGTTCGATGCAGATACGGTAACATTTATTGCAGACGTGTATCGAGAATGTTTTCTATCGAGAATGCTTTCTATCGAGAATGCTTTCATATCGAGAATGCTTTCTATCGGGGAATGCTTTCTATCGAGAATGCTTTCTATCGAGAATGCTTTCTATCGGGGAATGCTTTCTATCGGGGAATGCTTTCTATCGAGAATGCTTTCTATCGGGGAATGCTTTCTATCGGGGAATGCTTTCTATCGAGAATGCTTTCTATCGGGGAATGCTTTCTATCGAGAATGCTTTCTATCGAGAATGTTTTCTATCGAGAATGCTTTCTATCGAAAATGCTTTCTATCGAGAATGCTTTCTATCGAGAATGTTTTCTATCGAGAATGCTTTCTATCGAAAATGCTTTCTATCAAAAATGCTTTCTATCGGGGAATGCTTTCTATCGGGGAATGCTTTCTATCGAGAATGCTTTCTATCGAGAATGCTTTCTATCGAGAATGTTTTTTATCGAGAATGTTTTCTATCGGGGAATGCTTTCTATCGGGTAATGCTTTCTATCGAGAATGCTTTCTATCGAGAATGCTTTCTATGGGGGAATGCTTTCTATCGAGAATGCTTTCTATCGAGAATGCTTTCTATCGAGAATGCTTTCTATCGAGAATGTTTTCTATCGAGAATGCTTTCTATCGAAAATGCTTTCTATCAAAAATGCTTTCTATCGGGGAATGCTTTCTATCGGGGAATGCTTTCTATCGAGAATGCTTTCTATCGAGAATGCTTTCTATCGAGAATGTTTTTTATCGAGAATGTTTTCTATCGGGGAATGCTTTCTATCGGGTAATGCTTTCTATCGAGAATGCTTTCTATCGAGAATGCTTTCTATGGGGGAATGCTTTCTATCGAGAATGCTTTCTATCGAGAATGCTTTCTATCGAGAATGTTTTCTATATAAGAATGTTTTCTATCGAGAATGATTTCTATCGAGAATGCTTTCTATCGAGAATGCTTTCTATCGAGAATGCTTTCTATCGAGAATTGATTCCCAAAAAAAAGCTAACAATGACTCTTAACTTCTTCTTGGGTTTTGCTTGAACCAGTTCGGTTCCATATCTTGTTGAATTGCAAAAACTCTTTTATGTTTAGCTCCAACTATTCAACATCGAATGATGATAAAAGAGTGCTTAAACGTAGCCATAAAACACTCGAGATACAGTAGATTGAAGTTTAGTCATTGAGCATTGGCATAAGGGTATTTCCTAGTCGACCCTACTCGACTCGAACCTACTGACTTGTTTCATGTTAAGATTGCTGGTACGCCGCGGCGCTACTGATTGCAACTGATTGCAAGTTGTGTTGTTGACTTAAGATAAGATAAGACTGAGAGCAAAAAAAAAATACTTTAATACACTTATTCAGATATTTCGCACATATCACACATAGCTGGAGGGTGTTTGGGGTTAGGGTAGCGACCAGCCAAGTTGTTTGTGTACAGCAAGGCAGTTGCTTATCAGCTGTTCCTTGAAACGCCAAATATTATCATCACGCAACGGCGGCGGCACCTTTAACGTTGCGACATCATCCGGCTCCCGGTAGTGCTGCAACTGGGCAACGGAGATTGAGACATCGTGTGGTGGGCAGGACTCGCGCCAAGTCTGTGGAAAATGATTGTGCAGCGATGTCACATAGGCCGTTGCATGCAAACACTTGATGGCATGATTGGCGTCCAAATGCTCGGCAACACGTTGCACATGTCGCAGCATATAGAAACGGGCGCTTGATGTCTCGTCCGGCGGTAGTTCGCCCGAAAAGTACACATTGCGAAAGCAAAAACTACAACGTGCTAAGCAATTTTGATTGGCATCCATGCTCTCGCTGTTTAGGTCGCCTTCGAGTCGCTGTACCAGTGCCGTCCAATTGCGCAGGGCACCCAATGGCATGATAACCTCATCGACATCGACAACCGCGAGGTAGTCAAATTCGTGCATATTGCGATACAAGCAATCGTTGTACATTAGCACCTGATTCAGTCGACAGTTGTATTGATTTGGCGCAATAGCGCCCAGCTGTCGGAACGGTCGCAGCTCGAGCAGACCGTCTCGGGCCGTGTAGTGTCTTAGGGTACGTCTGGTATTCGGTAGCAAGGTCTTGCCACCCAAATCGTAGGCGGTAACACGCTCCGCACCCAGCAGACGCATCAGTTCCAGCCATTCGACAAACCGTTCCGACATATCCACCTTCGGAAACTGTAGGTCCTTAACGCACACCCCAAATCGTGGGGTGGTACGCCCACGTCTCTTTCGTACTTTGTAAAAGACACGCAACGCATTCGTTGGGCGCGAGCAACGGTCATCAAAGACCAGCGATACCAGCTGCGGTAAGCGACCACTACCGACGACCAGTGGACAAGTGACTTCAACGGGATATAACAAGTCCGGCTGTGTGCCCCAATATTTAGGCCATGATATATGAAACTCCGATGTTTGCATTAGTTCCGGCTTTGCTTTATGCTCGTACCACACCTGGCAATAGGCAGTGGGATAGGGTCCGCTGATGCTGCTTATCATGCCGAGTATTACAATGCTAGGCGCATGATCCCTAGCCAGTCGTCGATCGTAGTACGCATTGTACAGATAATAGCTCACATTACCCCCTTTGCTGTGCTGGTAGTACACGTTTTCGAAGTGCAGGTCCTCCATTCTCGGATAAGGTGCACACTGATTGGCGTGGTATCCATAGTGCTGTTCGCTTGAACGCAACAGCTTTTCCAGCTCATGTGGCTCATGTGGCTCCTTGTAATGTGCTAACAGGAATAGAACAAACTCGATAAGTTTCCATTTTCCATCGGTTTTGGTAGTCATCGACGTACCGGATCGTGATGCTCCACTCAAACGTCTTACGTTTCCCACGTGTCCAACTCGAAAGTGGAGTTGCCACATAATCAGCAGCTTTATGCCGAATGCGGCCAACAAGAACCAAGCCAAGACCCTAGACCATAGCGACAGCTTGCGGAACTTCATGGTCTCAAGTTCAAATTGCAAATGAATGCACTTCAGCGGTAGATCGTCAAACGGTGCTTAGACTAATTGCCAATTACTAAACGAAACAGTGTGTACCAAACTGATAAGGTTTTACTAATCACTCTTTCCCTGAACTGCAACACTGAGAATTTTACATAGTATATACGTTTACGTATTGTTTTTATACACGGAACCCATTGAAAATGGGTAAAAAGGATATTATATCCTTTGAATTGAGTGCAAAAGTATGTAACAGGCAGAAGGAAGCATCTCCGACCCCATAAAGTATATATATTCTGGATCAGCATCAACAGACGAGTCGATTTCGTTTCGATAACTTTTCCCGTTTCCGATAAACACATGTTATCGATAACAAAAAATGTTGAATTTGGAAATTTATATATATATTCTTGATCAGCATCAACAGACGAGTCGATTTCGTTTCGATAACTTTTCCCGTTTCCGATAAACACATGTTATCGATAACAACAAAATCTTGAATATGGAAAATAACATATATATTCTTGATCAGCATCAACAGCCGAGTCGATATCGTTTCGATAACTTTTCCCGATTTCGATATAAGTTATCGATAACAACAAAATGTTGAATTTGGAAAATAATATATATATTCTTGATCAGCATCAACAGCCGAGTCGATTTCGTTTCGATAACTTTTTCCGTTTCCGATAAACACATGTTATCGATAACAATAAAATCTTGAATTTGGAAAAGAGGCAGAAGGAAGCATCTGCGACCCCATAAGGTACATATATTCTTGATCAGCATCAACAGACGAGTCGATATAAGTTTTGATAACTTTTTCCGTTTCCGATAAACACATGTTATCGATAACAACAACATCTTGGATTTGATAAATTAAATATATTCTTGATCAGCTTCAACAGCCGAGTCGATTTCGTTTCGATAACTTTTCCCGTTTTCGATAAACACATGTTATCGATAACAACAAAATCTTGAATATCGAAAACTTGTGATGCAGTTTGAAATATTAGACGAAATACTAACAATTTGTGAAATTTTTATTGAAATCGGTTGAGAAACACCGGAGATATGGAGCATTGAAGTTAAGAAAGTATGCATTTTACTCGTAAACATGTGGTACTCACACATACTTGCAAGCACTGACTGTATGCGTAAAGTATAGGGTTTAGGGTATAGACTAGTCGACTAGAGCCTTCTTACTTGTTATATCCTGAACTATATCTAATGTCATTCAAAATAACTTAATGTAGAAATGGGACAAAAGTCAAATTGCAATTAACTTCAAATATATGTATATGTATTGATTAGTGTGTATTCAATTATATTTACCAAATTACCCAAAAACGTTGAAGCGCCTGAGTAAGCTTAACACAAACACCTTACCCCACCACTTACCATTTGCGTAGCTACCCATTACCCTACCCATTACCGCGCGACACCAAAGGACCTTACCCATTTAACAAGCTGCCAACAAGCTGGCCCTCAAACAAAACACATTGCCATTGACATTATTATGGATGGCAAACGTAGCGTTAACGCCAACGCGAAACACCAACCCCCCAACCCTCTGCCACCGTTAAGTGGAGTGCTTGGTCTGGACGCGTCACCTGCATTAAATTATTGATTCGATTTCGCGCGCGCGTCTCGTTTTCTCATTTGTGGTAAATATTTGAGACCTCATGAATGAATTGTAGCCATTTGGAGAGGAGCAGGAGCCATCAGAGCCCCCAATCCAAATGGCTACAATTCATTCATGAGGTCTCAAATATTTACCACAAATGAGAAAACGAGAGCGCGCGCGCGAAATCGAATCAAGATAATTTAATGTGCGGGTGACGCGTCCAGACAAGCACTCCACTTAACGGTGGCAGGAGTTGGGGGTTGATAACGCTACGTTTGCCATCCATAATAATGTCAATGGCAATGTGTTTTGTTTGAGGGCCAGGTGGCGGGCAGCTTGTTAAATGGGTAAGGTATTTGCATATAGTTAGCGGTCATACGGTAGGGTAATGGGTAGCTACGCAAATGGTAAGTGGTGGGGTAAGGTGTTTGTGTTAAGCTTACTCAGGCGCTTGCCGAACATTTTTGGGTAATTTGGTAAATATAATTGAATACACACTAATCAATACATATACATATATTTGAAGTTAATTGCAATTTGACTTTTGTCCCATTTCTACATTAATATTTTGAATGAGCATCAAGATATAGTTCAGGATATAAGAAGGCTCTAGTGGACTAGTCTATACCCTGAACCCTATACTTTAGGTGCTTGTAAGTACTGTGTCAGTCTGTTAGTAAAAGCTTGAGCTTAACTTGGATGTTTCCCATATCTCCGGTGTTTCTCAACCAATTTGAATAAAAATTTCACACATTGTCATTATTTCGTGTAATATTTCAAACTGCATCATCAAGTTTTCCAAATTCCCAGATTTTGTTGTTATGGATAACATGTGTTTATCGAAAACGGGAAAAGTTATCGAAACGAAATCGATTGTGTGATCTGTGATCCAGAATATATTTAATTTATCAAATCCAAGTCTTGTTGTTATCGATAACATGTGTTTATCGGAAACGGAAAAAAGTTATCGAACTATATCGACTCGTCTGATGCTGATGCAAGAATATATGTACTTTATGGGGTCGCAGATGCTTCCTTCCTGCCTCTTTTCCAAATTCAAGATGTTATTGTTATCAATAACATGTGTTTATCGGAAACGGAAAAAGTTTATCGAAACGAAATCGACTCGTCTGTTTGATGCTGATCAAGAATATATATATAATTTTCCAAATTCAACATTTTGTTGTTATCGATAACGGGAAAAGTTATCGAAACGAAATCGACTCGTCTGTTGATGCTGATCAAGAATATATATGTTCATTTTCCAAATTCAAGATTTTGTTGTTATCGATAACATGCTGTTTATCGCAAACGGAAAAGTTATCGAAACGAAATCGACTCGTATCTTGATGCTCATCGAGAATATATATAAATTTCCAAATTCAACATTTTTTGTTATCGATAACATCTGTTATCGGAAACGGGAAAAGTTATCGAAACGAAATCGACTCGTCTGTTGATGCTGATCCAGAATATATATACTTTATCAGGGTGGGAGATGCTTCCTTCTGCCTGTTACATACTTTTGCACTCCAATTCAAAGGATATAATATCCTTTTTACCCATTTTCAATGGGTTCCGTGTATAAAAACAATACGTAAACGTATATACTATGTAAAATTCTCAGTGTTGCAGTTCAGGGAAAGAGTGATTAGTAAAACCTTATCAGTTTTGGTACACACTGTTTCGTTTAGTAATTGGCAATTAGTCTAAGCACCGTTTGACGATCTACCGCTGAAGTGCATTCATTTGCAATTTGAACTTAGACCATGAACCCTCGGCAAGACTGTCAGCTTGTAGGGTTCTGGCTTGGTTCTTGTTGGCCGCATTCCACATAAAGCTGCTGATTATGTGGCAACTCCACTTTCGAGTTGGACACGTGGGAAACGTAACCGTTTCAGTGGAGCATCACACTATCCGGTACGTGGATCACTACCAAAACCGATGGAAAATGGAAACTTATCGAGTTTGTTCTATTCCTGTTAGCACGTACAAGGAGCCACATGAGCCACATGAGCTGGAAAAGCAATA
>JAWNNV010001079.1:0-48912 GCA_035044485.1 Scaptomyza reducta
GATGAAAATAACAAACGTTACAAGGTTTGGAAAGTTTTGACAAAGTTACAGGTTCGGAAAAATTTAACATGAATTTCGAGATCGAGCCACGACTAAAACGCCTTTCCTTTTGAAAATCGGTTCAGTTTTGACAAAGTTATAGGTTCGGAAAATTTTGACATAGTTATAGGTTTGGAAAGTTTTGACAAAGTTATAGGTTCGGAAAGTTTTAACATGAATTTCGAAAAAAAAAACATTTCCAACTATGAATGCGGTTTAATTATTGAGATCGAGCCACGACTAAAACGCCTTTCTTTTTGAAAATCGGTTCAGTTTTGACAAAATTATAGGTTCGGAAAGTTTTGACATAGTTATAGGTTCGGAAAGTTTTGAAAAAGTTATAGGTTCGGAAAGTTTTAACATGAATTTCGAAAAAAAAAACATTTCTAACTGTGAATGCGGTTTAATTTTTGAGATCGAGCTACGACTAAAACGCCTTTCCTTTTGAAAATCGGTTCAGTTTTGACAAAGTTATAGGTTCTGAAAGTTTTGACATATTTATAGGTTCGGAAAGTTTTGACATGAATTTCAAAAAAAAAACAATTGCGGTTTAATTATTGAGATCAAGCCACGACTAAAACGCCTTTCCTTTTGATAATCGGTTTAGTTTTGACAAAGTTATACGTTCGGAAAGTTTTGACATAGGTATAGGTTTGGAAAGTTTTGACAAAGTTACAGGTTCGGAAAAATTTAACATGAATTTCGAGATCGAGCCACGACTAAAACGCATTTACTTTTGAAAATCGGTTCAGTTTTGACAAAGTTATAGGTTCGGAAAGTTTTGACATAGTTATAGGTTTGGAAAGTTTTGACAAAGTTATAGGTTTTAAAAGTTTTAACATGAATTTCGAAAAAAAAAAACATTTCCAACTATCAATGCGGTTTAATTATTGATATCGAGCCACGACTAAAACGCCTTTCCTTTTGAAAATCGGTTCAGTTTTGACAAAGTTATTGGTTCGGAAAGTTTTGACATAGTTATAGGTTCGGAAAGTTTTGAAAAAGTTATAGGTTCGGAAAATTTTAACATGAATTTCGAAAAAAAAACATTTCTAATTGTGAATGCGGTTTAATTTTTGAGATCAAGCCACGACTAAAACGCCTTTCCTTTTGAAAATCGGTTCAGTTTTGACAAAGTTATAGGTTCTGAAAGTTTTGACATATTTATAGGTTCAGAAAGTTTTGACATGAATTTCGAAAAAAAAAACATTTGCAACTATGAATGCGGTTTAATTATTGAGATCGAGCCACGACTAAAACGCCTTTCCTTTTGAAAATCGGTTCAGTTTTGACAAAGTTATAGGTTCGGAAAGTTTGAACACAGTTAAAGGTTCGGAAAGTTTTGACAAAGTTATAGGTTCGGAAAGTTTTGACATAAATTTCGAAAAAAAAAAACATTTCCAACTATGAATGCGGTTTAATTATTGAGATCGAGCCACGACTAAAACGCCTTTCCTTTTGAAAATCGGTTCAGTTTTGATAAAGTTATTGGTTCGGAAAGTTTTGACATAGGTATAGGTTTGGAAAGTTTTGACAAAGTTATAGGTTCGGAAAAATTTAACATGAATTTCGAAAAAAAAACATTTGCAACTATGAATGCGGTTTAATTATTGAGATCGAGCCTCGACTAAAACGCCTTTCCTTTTGCAAATCGGTTCAGTTTTGACAAATTTATATGTTCGGAAAGTTTTGACATAGGTATAGGTTTGGAAAGTTTTGACAAAGTTATAGGTTCCGAAAGTTTTAACATGAATTTCGACAAAAAAAAACATTTCCAACTATAAATTCGGTTTAATTATTGAGATCGAGCCACGACTAAAACGCCTTTCCTTTTGAAAATCGGTTCAGTTTTGACAAAGTTTAAGGTTCGGAAAGTTTTGACATAGTTATAGGTTCGGAAAGTTTTGAAAAAGTTATAGGTTCGGAAAATTTTAACATGAATTTCGAAAAAAAAACATTTCTAACTGTGAATGCGGTTTAATTTTTGAGATCGAGCCACGACTAAAACGACTTTCTTTTTGAAAATCGGTTCAGTTTTGACAAAGTTATAGGTTCTGAAAGTTTTGACATATTTATAGCTTCGGAAAGATTTGACATGAATTTCGAAATAAAAAACATTTCTAACTATGAATGCGGTTTAATTATTGAGATCGAGCCACGACTAAAACGCCTTTCCTTTTGAAAATCGGTTCAGTTTTGACAAAGTTATAGGTTCGGAAAGTTTTGACATAGTTATAAGTTTGGAAAGTTTTGACATATTTATAGGTTCGGAAAGTTTTGACATAAATTTCGAAAAAAAAAACATTTCCAACTATGAATGCGGTTTAATTATTGAGATCGAGCAACGACTTAAACGCCTTTCCTTTTGAAAATCGGTTAAGTTTTGATAAAGTTATTGGTTCGGAAAGTTTTAACATAGGTATAGGTTTGGAAAGTTTTGACAAAGTTACAGGTTCGGAAAGTTTTAACATGAATTTCGAAAAAAAAAACATTTCTAACTGTGAATGCGGTTTAATTTTTGAGATCGAGCCACGACTAAAACGCCTTTCCTTTGAAAATCGGTTCAGTTTTGACAAAGTTATAGGTTCGGAAAGCTTTGACATAGTTATAGGTTCGGAAAGTTTTGAAAAAGTTATAGGTTCGGAAAATTTTAACATGAATTTCGAAAAAAAAACATTTCTAACTGTGAATGCGGTTTAATTTTTGAGATCGAGCCACGACTAAAACGCTTTTCCTTTCTAAAATCGGTTCAGTTTTGACAAAGTTATAGGTTCGGAAAGTTTTGACATAGTTATAGGTTCTGAAAGTTTTGACATATTTATAGGTTCGGAAAGTTTTGACATATTTATAGGTTCTAAAAAGTTTTGACATATTTATAGTTTCGGAAAGTTTTAACATGAATTTCGACAAAAAAAAACATTTCCAACTATAAATTCGGTTTAATTATTGAGATCGAGCCACGACTAAAACGCCTTTCCTTTTGAAAATCGGTTCAGTTTTGACAAAGTTATAGGTTCGGAAAGCTTTGACATAGTTATAGGTTCGGAAAGTTTTGAAAAAGTTATAGGTTCGGAAAATTTTAACATGAATTTCGAAAAAAAAACATTTCTAACTGTGAATGCGGTTTAATTTTTGAGATCGAGCCACGACTAAAACGCTTTTCCTTTCTAAAATCGGTTTAGTTTTGACAAAGTTATAGGTTCGGAAAGTTTTGACAAAGTTATAGGTTCTGAAAGTTTTGACATATTTATAGGTTCGGAAAGTTTTGACATGAATTTCAAGAAAAAAACAATTGCGGTTTAATTATTGAGATCAAGCCACGACTAAAACGCCTTTCCTTTTGATAATCGGTTTAGTTTTGACAAAGTTATTGGTTCGGAAAGTTTTGACATAGGTATAGGTTTGGAAAGTTTTGACAAAGTTACAGGTTCAGAAAAATTTAACATGAATTTCGAGATCGAGCCACGACTAAAACGCATTTCCTTTTGAAAATCGGTTCAGTTTTGACAAAGTTATAGGTTCGGAAAGTTTTGACAAAGTTATAGGTTCTGAAAGTTTTGACATATTTATAGGTTCGGAAAGTTTTGACATGAATTTCGAAATAAAAAGCATTTCTAACTATGAATGCGGTTTAACTATTGAGATCGAGCCACGACTAAAACGCCTTTCCTTTTGAAAATCGGTTCAGTTTTGACAAAGTTATAGGTTCGGAAAATTTTGACATAGTTATAGGTTTGGAAAGTTTTGACAAAGTTATAGGTTCGGAAAGTTTAAACATGAATTTCGAAAAAAAAAACATTTCCAACTATGAATGCGGTTTAATTATTTAGATCGAGCCACGACTAAAACGCCTTTCTTTTTGAAAATCGGTTCAGTTTTGACAAAGTTATAGGTTCGGAAAGTTTTGACATAGTTATAGGTTCGGAAAGTTTTGAAAAAGTTATAGGTTCGGAAAGTTTTAACATGAATTTCGAAAAAAAAAAACATTTCTAACTGTTAATGCGGTTTAATTTTTGAGATCGAGCTACGACTAAAACGCCTTTCCTTTTGAAAATCGGTTCAGTTTTGACAAAGTTATAGGTTCAGAAAATTTTGACATATTTATAGGTTCGGAAAGTTTTGACATGAATTTCAAAAAAAAAACAATTGCGGTTTAATTATTGAGATCAAGCCACGACTAAAACGCCTTTCCTTTTGATAATCGGTTTAGTTTTGACAAAGTTATTGGTTCGGAAAGTTTTGACATAGGTATAGGTTTGGAAAGTTTTGACAAAGTTACAGGTTCGGAAAAATTTAACATGAATTTCGAGATCGAGCCACGACTAAAACGCATTTCCTTTTGAAAATCGGTTCAGTTTTGACAAAGTTATAGGTTCAGAAAGTTTTGACATAGTTATAGGTTTGGAAAGTTTTGACAAAGTTATAGGTTCTAAAAGTTTTAACATGAATTTCGAAAAAAAAAACATTTCCAACTATCAATGCGGTTTAATTATTGAGATCGAGCTTCGACTAAAACGCCTTTCCTTTTGCAAATCGGTTCAGTTTTGACAAATTTATATGTTCGGAAAGTTTTGACATAGTTATAGGTTCGGAAACTTTTGACAAAGTTATAGGTTCCGAAAGTTTTAACATGAATTTCGACAAAAAAAAACATTTCCAACTATAAATTCGGTTTAATTATTGAGATCGAGCCACGACTAAAACGCCTTTCCTTTTGAAAATCGGTTCAGTTTTGACAAAGTTTAAGGTTCGGAAAGTTTTGACATAGTTATAGGTTCGGAAAGTTTTGAAAAAGTTATAGGTTCGGAAAATTTTAACATGAATTTCGAAAAAAAAACATTTCTAACTGTGAATGCGGTTTAATTTTTGAGATCGAGCCACGACTAAAACGACTTTCTTTTTGAAAATCGGTTCAGTTTTGACAAAGTTATAGGTTCTGAAAGTTTTGACATAGTTATAGGTTTGGAAAGTTTTGACATATTTATAGGTTCGGAAAGTTTTGACAAAAATTTCGAAAAAAAAAACATTTCCAACTATGAATGCGGTTTAATTATTGAGATCGAGCAACGACTTAAACGCCTTTCCTTTTGAAAATCGGTTAAGTTTTGATAAAGTTATTGGTTCGGAAAGTTTTGACATAGGTATAGGTTTGGAAAGTTTTGACAAAGTTACAGGTTCGGAAAGTTTTAACATGAATTTCGAAAAAAAAAACATTTCTAACTGTGAATGCGGTTTAATTTTTGAGATCGAGCCACGACTAAAACGCCTTTCCTTTTGAAAATCGGTTCAGTTTTGACAAAGTTATAGGTTCGGAAAGTTTTGACATATTTATAGGTTCGGAAAGTTTTGACATATTTATAGGTTCGGAAAGTTTTGACATATTTATAGGTTCTAAAAAGTTTTGACATATTTATAGTTTCGGAAAGTTTTAACATGAATTTCGACAAAAAAAAACATTTCCAACTATAAATTCGGTTTAATTATTGAGATCGAGCCACGACTAAAACGCCTTTCCTTTTGAAAATCGGTTCAGTTTTGACAAAGTTATAGGTTCGGAAAGCTTTGACATAGTTATAGGTTCGGAAAGTTTTGAAAAAGTTATAGGTTCGGAAAATTTTAACATGAATTTCGAAAAAAAAACATTTCTAACTGTGAATGCGGTTTAATTTTTGAGATCGAGCCACGACTAAAACGCTTTTCCTTTTGAAAATCGGTTCAGTTTTGACAAAGTTATAGGTTCAGAAAATTTTGACATATTTATAGGTTCGGAAAGTTTTGACATGAATTTCGAAATAAAAAACATTTCTAACTATGAATGCGGTTTAACTATTGAGATCAAGCCACGACTAAAACGCCTTTCCTTTTGAAAATCGGTTCAGTTTTGACAAAGTTATAGGTTCGGAAAGCTTTGACATAGTTATAGGTTCGGAAAGTTTTGAAAAAGTTATAGGTTCGGAAAATTTTAACATGAATTTCGAAAAAAAAACATTTCTAACTGTGAATGCGGTTTAATTTTTGAGATCGAGCCACGACTAAAACGCTTTTCCTTTCTAAAATCGGTTCAGTTTTGACAAAGTTATAGGTTCTGAAAGTTTTGACATATTTATAGGTTCGGAAAGTTTTGACATGAATTTCAAGAAAAAAACAATTGCGGTTTAATTATTGAGATCAAGCCACGACTAAAACGCCTTTCCTTTTGATAATCGGTTTAGTTTTGACAAAGTTATTGGTTCGGAAAGTTTTGACATAGGTATAGGTTTGGAAAGTTTTGACAAAGTTACAGGTTCAGAAAAATTTAACATGAATTTCGAGATCGAGCCACGACTAAAACGCATTTCCTTTTGAAAATCGGTTCAGTTTTGACAAAGTTATAGGTTCGGAAAGTTTTGACAAAGTTATAGGTTCTGAAAGTTTTGACATATTTATAGGTTCGGAAAGTTTTGACATGAATTTCGAAATAAAAAGCATTTCTAACTATGAATGCGGTTTAACTATTGAGATAGAGCCACGACTAAAACGCCTTTCCTTTTGAAAATCGGTTCAGTTTTGACAAAGTTATAGGTTCGGAAAATTTTGACATAGTTATAGGTTTGGAAAGTTTTGACAAAGTTATAGGTTCGGAAAGTTTAAACATGAATTTCGAAAAAAAAAAACATTTCCAACTATGAATGCGGTTTAATTATTGAGATCGAGCCACGACTAAAACGCCTTTCTTTTTGAAAATCGGTTCAGTTTTGACAAAGTTATAGGTTCGGAAAGTTTTGACATAGTTATAGGTTCGGAAAGTCTTGAAAAAGTTATAGGTTCGGAAAGTTTTAACATGAATTTCGAAAAAAAAAACATTTCTAACTGTTAATGCGGTTTAATTTTTGAGATCAAGCTACGACTAAAACGCCTTTCCTTTTGAAAATCGGTTCAGTTTTGACAAAGTTATAGGTTCAGAAAATTTTGACATATTTATAGGTTCGGAAAGTTTTGACATGAATTTCAAAAAAAAAACAATTGCGGTTTAATTATTGAGATCAAGCCACGACTAAAACGCCTTTCCTTTTGATAATCGGTTTAGTTTTGACAAAGTTATTGGTTCGGAAAGTTTTGACATAGGTATAGGTTTGGAAAGTTTTGACAAAGTTACAGGTTCAGGAAAAATTTAACATGAATTTCGAGAATCGAGCCACGACTAAAACGCATTTCCTTTTGAAAATCGGTTCAGTTTTGACAAAGTTATAGGTTCAGAAAGTTTTGACATAGTTATAGGTTTGGAAAGTTTTGACAAAGTTATAGGTTCTAAAAGTTTTAACATGAATTTCGAAAAAAAAAGCCATTTCCAACTATCAATGCGGTTTAATTATTGAGATCGAGCTCTCGACTAAAACGCCTTTCCTTTTGCAAAAATCGGTTCAGTTTTGACAAATTTATATGTTCGGAAAGTTTTGACATAGTTATAGGTTTGGAAACTTTTGACAAAGTTATAGGTTCGGAAAGTTTTAACATGAATTTCGACAAAAAAAAACATTTCCAACTATAAATTCGGTTTAATTATTGAGATCGAGCCACGACTAAAACGCCTTTCCTTTTGAAAATCGGTTCAGTTTTGACAAAGTTTAAGGTTCGGAAAGTTTTGACATAGTTATAGGTTCGGAAAAGTTTTGAAAAAGTTATAGGTTCGGAAAATTTTAACATGAATTTCGAAAAAAAAAACATTTCTAACTGTGAATGCGGTTTAATTTTTGAGATCGAGCCACGACTAAAACGACTTTCTTTTTGAAAATCGGTTCAGTTTTGACAAAGTTATAGGTTCTGAAAGTTTTGACATATTTATAGCTTCGGAAAGATTTGACATGAATTTCGAAATAAAAAACATTTCTAACTATGAATGCGGTTTAATTATTGGGATCGAGCCACGACTAAAACGCCTTTCCTTTTGAAAATCGGTTCAGTTTTGACAAAGTTATAGGTTCGGAAAGTTTTGACATATTTATAGGTTCGGAAAGTTTTGACATGAATTTCAAAAAAAAAACAATTGCGGTTTAATTATTGAGATCAAGCCACGACTAAAACGCCTTTCCTTTTGATAATCGGTTTAGTTTTGACAAAGTTATTGGTTCGGAAAGTTTTGACATAGGTATAGGTTTGGAAAGTTTTGACAAAGTTACAGGTTCGGAAAAATTTAACATGAATTTCGAGATCGAGCCACGACTAAAACGCATTTCCTTTTGAAAATCGGTTCAGTTTTGACAAAGTTATAGGTTCGGAAAGTTTTGACATAGTTATAGGTTCGGAAAGTTTTGACAAAGTTATAGGTTCGAAAAGTTTTAACATGAATTTCGAAAAAAAAAACATTTCCAACTATGAATGCGGTTTAATTATTGAGATCGAGCCACGACTAAAACGCCTTTCCTTTTGAAAATCGGTTCAGTTTTGACAAAGTTATATGTTCGGAAAGTTTTGACATAGTTATAGGTTCGGAAAGTTTTGACAAAGTTATAGGTTCGGAAAGTTTTAACATGAATTTCGAAAAAAAAAAACATTTCCAACTATGAATGCGGTTTAATTATTGAGATCGAGCCACGACTAAAACGCCTTTCCTTTTGAAAATCGGTTCAGTTTTGACAAAGTTATAGGTTCGGAAAGTTTTGACATAGTTATAGGTTCGGAAAGTTTTGAAAAAGTTATAGGTTCGGAAAGTTTTAACATGAATTTCGAAAAAAAAAACATTTCTAACTGTGAATGCGGTTTAATTTTTGAGATCGAGCCACGACTAAAACGCCTTTCCTTTTGAAAATCGGTTCAGTTTTGACAAAGTTATAGGTTCTGAAAGTTTTGACATAGTTATAGGTTTGGAAAGTTTTGACAAATTTATAGGTTCGGAAAGTTTTGACATGAATTTCGAAAAAAAAAACATTTCCAACTATGAATGCGGTTTAATTATTGAGATCGAGCCACGACTAAAACGCCTTTCCTTTTGAAAATCGGTTAAGTTTTGATAAAGTTATTGGTTCGGAAAGTTTTGACATAGGTATAGGTTTGGAAAGTTTTGACAAAGTTATAGGTTCGGAAAGTTTTAACATGAATTTCGAAAAAAAAAACATTTCTAACTATGAATGCGGTTTAATTATTGAGATCGAGCCACGACTAAAACGCCTTTCCTTTTGAAAATCGGTTCAGTTTTGACAAAGTTATAGGTTCGGAAAGTTTTGACATATTTATAGGTTCGGAAAGTTTTGACATATTTATAGGTTCGGAAAGTTTTGACATATTTATAGGTTCTAAAAAGTTTTGACATATTTATAGTTTCGGAAAGTTTTAACATGAATTTCGAAAAAAAAAACATTTCCAACTATAAATGCGGTTTAATTATTGAGATCGAGCCACGACTAAAACGCCTTTCCTTTTGAAAATCGGTTCAGTTTTGACAAAGTTATAGGTTCGGAAAGTTTTGACATAGTTATAGGTTCGGAAAGTTTTGAAAAAGTTATAGGTTCGGAAAGTTTTAACATGAATTTCGAAAAAAAAACATTTCCAACTGTGAATGCGGTTTAATTTTTGAGATCGAGCCACGACTAAAACGCTTTTCCTTTTGAAAATCGGTTCAGTTTTGACAAAGTTATAGGTTCGGAAAGTTTTGACATATTTATAGGTTCGGAAAGTTTTGACATGAATTTCGAAATAAAAAACATTTCTAACTATGAATGCGGTTTAACTATTGAGATCAAGCCACGACTAAAACGCCTTTCCTTTTGAAAATCGGTTCAGTTTTGACAAAGTTATAGGTTCGGAAAGTTTTGACATAGTTATAGGTTCGGAAAGTTTTGAAAAAGTTATAGGTTCGGAAAATTTTAACATGAATTTCGAAAAAAAAAACATTTCCAACAGTGAATGCGGTTTAATTATTGAGATCGAGCCACGACTAAAACGCTTTTCCTTTCTAAAATCGGTTCAGTTTTGACAAAGTTATAGGTTCGGAAAGTTTTGACATATTTATAGGTTCGGAAAGTTTTAACATGAATTTCAAGAAAAAAACAATTGCGGTTTAATTATTGAGATCGAGCCACGACTAAAACGCCTTTCCTTTTGATAATCGGTTTAGTTTTGACAAAGTTATTGGTTCGGAAAGTTTTGACATAGGTATAGGTTTGGAAAGTTTTGACAAAGTTACAGGTTCAGAAAAATTTAACATGAATTTCGAGATCGAGCCACGACTAAAACGCATTTCCTTTTGAAAATCGGTTCAGTTTTGACAAAGTTATAGGTTCGGAAAGTTTTGACAAAGTTATAGGTTCTGAAAGTTTTGACAAATTTATAGGTTCGGAAAGTTTTAACATGAATTTCGAAATAAAAAACATTTCCAACTATGAATGCGGTTTAACTATTGAGATCGAGCCACGACTAAAACGCCTTTCCTTTTGAAAATCGGTTCAGTTTTGACAAAGTTATAGGTTCGGAAAGTTTTGACATAGTTATAGGTTTGGAAAGTTTTGACAAAGTTATAGGTTCGGAAAGTTTTAACATGAATTTCGAAAAAAAAAAACATTTCCAACTATGAATGCGGTTTAATTATTGAGATCGAGCCACGACTAAAACGCCTTTCTTTTTGAAAATCGGTTCAGTTTTGACAAAGTTATAGGTTCGGAAAGTTTTGACATAGTTATAGGTTCGGAAAGTTTTGAAAAAGTTATAGGTTCGGAAAGTTTTAACATGAATTTCGAAAAAAAAAACATTTCTAACTATGAATGCGGTTTAATTTTTGAGATCAAGCCACGACTAAAACGCCTTTCCTTTTGAAAATCGGTTCAGTTTTGACAAAGTTATAGGTTCAGAAAATTTTGACATATTTATAGGTTCGGAAAGTTTTGACATGAATTTCAAAAAAAAAACAATTGCGGTTTAATTATTGAGATCAAGCCACGACTAAAACGCCTTTCCTTTTGATAATCGGTTTAGTTTTGACAAAGTTATAGGTTCGGAAAGTTTTGACATAGGTATAGGTTTGGAAAGTTTTGACAAAGTTACAGGTTCGGAAAAATTTAACATGAATTTCGAGATCGAGCCACGACTAAAACGCATTTCCTTTTGAAAATCGGTTCAGTTTTGACAAAGTTATAGGTTCAGAAAGTTTTGACATAGTTATAGGTTTGGAAAGTTTTGACAAAGTTATAGGTTCTAAAAGTTTTAACATGAATTTCGAAAAAAAAAACATTTCCAACTATCAATGCGGTTTAATTATTGAGATCGAGCCTCGACTAAAACGCCTTTCCTTTTGCAAATCGGTTCAGTTTTGACAAATTTATATGTTCGGAAAGTTTTGACATAGTTATAGGTTCGGAAACTTTTGACAAAGTTATAGGTTCCGAAAGTTTTAACATGAATTTCGACAAAAAAAAACATTTCCAACTATAAATTCGGTTTAATTATTGAGATCGAGCCACGACTAAAACGCCTTTCCTTTTGAAAATCGGTTCAGTTTTGACAAAGTTATAGGTTCGGAAAGTTTTGACATAGTTATAGGTTCGGAAAGTTTTGAAAAAGTTATAGGTTCGGAAAGTTTTAACATGAATTTCGAAAAAAAAAACATTTCTAACTATGAATGCGGTTTAATTATTGAGATCGAGCCACGACTAAAACGACTTTCCTTTTGAAAATCGGTTCAGTTTTGACAAAGTTATAGGTTCTGAAAGTTTTGACATATTTATAGGTTCGGAAAGATTTGACATGAATTTCGAAATAAAAAACATTTCTAACTATGAATGCGGTTTAATTATTGAGATCGAGCCACGACTAAAACGCCTTTCCTTTTGAAAATCGGTTCAGTTTTGACAAAGTTATAGGTTCGGAAAGTTTTGACATAGTTATAGGTTTGGAAAGTTTTGACAAAGTTATAGGTTCGGAAAGTTTTAACATGAATTTCGAAAAAAAAAACATTTCCAACTATGAATGCGGTTTAATTATTGAGATCGAGCCACGACTAAAACGCCTTTCCTTTTGAAAATCGGTTCAGTTTTGACAAAGTTATAGGTTCGGAAAGTTTTGACATAGTTATAGGTTCGGAAAGTTTTGACAAAGTTATAGGTTCGGAAAGTTTTAACATGAATTTCGAAAAAAAAAACATTTCTAACTGTGAATGCGGTTTAATTTTTGAGATCGAGCCACGACTAAAACGCCTTTCCTTTTGAAAATCGGTTCAGTTTTGACAAAGTTATAGGTTCGGAAAGTTTTGACATATTAAGTTATAGGTTCGGAAAGTTTTAACATGAATTTCGAAAAAAAAAAACATTTCCAACTATGAATGCGGTTTAATTATTGAGATCGAGCCACGACTAAAACGCCTTTCCTTTTGAAAATCGGTTCAGTTTTGACAAAGTTATAGGTTCGGAAAGCTTTGACATAGTTATAGGTTCGGAAAGTTTTGAAAAAGTTATAGGTTCGGAAAATTTTAACATGAATTTCGAAAAAAAAACATTTCTAACTGTGAATGCGGTTTAATTTTTGAGATCGAGCCACGACTAAAACGCTTTTCCTTTTTGAAAATCGGTTCAGTTTTGACAAAGTTATAGGTTCAGAAAATTTTGACATATTTATAGGTTCGGAAAGTTTTGACATGAATTTCGAAATAAAAAACATTTCTAACTATGAATGCGGTTTAACTATTGAGATCAAGCCACGACTAAAACGCCTTTCCTTTTGATAATCGGTTTAGTTTTGACAAAGTTATTGGTTCGGAAAGTTTTGACATAGGTATAGATTTGAAAAGTTTTGACAAAGTTACAGGTTCAGAAAAATTTAACATGAATTTCGAGATCGAGCCACGACTAAAACGCATTTCCTTTTGAAAATCGGTTCAGTTTTGACAAAGTTATAGGTTCAGAAAGTTTTGACATAGTTATAGGTTTGGAAAGTTTTGACAAAGTTATAGGTTCTAAAAGTTTTAACATGAATTTCGAAAAAAAAAACATTTCCAACTATCAATGCGGTTTAATTATTGAGATCGAGCCTCGACTAAAACGCCTTTCCTTTTGCAAATCGGTTCAGTTTTGACAAATTTATATGTTCGGAAAGTTTTGACATAGTTATAGGTTCGGAAACTTTTGACAAAGTTATAGGTTCGAAAGTTTTAACATGAATTTCGAAAAAAAAAACATTTCCAACTATGAATTCGGTTTAATTATTGAGATCGAGCCACGACTAAAACGCCTTTCCTTTTGAAAATCGGTTCAGTTTTGACAAAGTTATAAGGTTCGGAAAGTTTTGACATAGTTATAGGTTCGGAAAGTTTTGAAAAAGTTATAGGTTCGGAAAGTTTTAACATGAATTTCGAAAAAAAAACATTTCTAACTGTGAATGCGGTTTAATTATTGAGATCGAGCCACGACTAAAACGACTTTCTTTTTGAAAATCGGTTCAGTTTTGACAAAGTTATAGGTTCGGAAAGTTTTGACATAGTTATAGGTTTGGAAAGTTTTGACAAATTTATAGGTTCGGAAAGTTTTGACAAGAATTTCGAAAAAAAAAACATTTCCAACTATGAATGCGGTTTAATTATTGAGATCGAGCCACGACTAAAACGCCTTTCCTTTTGAAAATCGGTTCAGTTTTGACAAAGTTATAGGTTCGGAAAGTTTTGACATAGTTATAGGTTCGGAAAGTTTTGACAAAGTTATAGGTTCGGAAAGTTTTAACATGAATTTCGAAAAAAAAAACATTTCTAACTATGAATGCGGTTTAATTATTGAGATCGAGCCACGACTAAAACGCCTTTCCTTTTGAAAATCGGTTCAGTTTTGACAAAGTTATAGGTTCTGAAAGTTTTGACATATTTATAGGTTCGGAAAGTTTTGACATATTTATAGGTTCGGAAAGTTTTGACATAGTTATAGGTTCTAAAAAGTTTTGACATAGTTATAGTTTCGGAAAGTTTTAACATGAATTTCGAAAAAAAAAACATTTCTAACTATGAATGCGGTTTAACTATTGAGATCGAGCCACGACTAAAACGCCTTTCCTTTTGAAAATCGGTTCAGTTTTGACAAAGTTATAGGTTCGGAAAGTTTTGACATAGTTATAGGTTCGGAAAGTTTTGAAAAAGTTATAGGTTCGGAAAGTTTTAACATGAATTTCGAAAAAAAAAACATTTCTAACTATGAATGCGGTTTAATTATTGAGATCGAGCCACGACTAAAACGCCTTTCCTTTTGAAAATCGGTTCAGTTTTGACAAAGTTATAGGTTCTGAAAGTTTTGACATATTTATAGGTTCGGAAAGTTTTGACATGAATTTCGAAAAAAAAAACATTTCTAACTATGAATGTGGTTTAATTATTGAGATCAAGCCACGACTAAAACGCCTTTCCTTTTGATAATCGGTTTAGTTTTGACAAAGTTATAGGTTCGGAAAGTTTTGACATAGGTATAGGTTTGGAAAGTTTTGACAAAGTTACGGTAAAGAAAACATTTCTAACTATGAATGCGGTTTAATTATTGAGATCGAGCCACGACTAAAACGCCTTTCCTTTTGAAAATCGGTTCAGTTTTGACAAAGTTATAGGTTCGGAAAGTTTTGACATAGTTATAGGTTTGGAAAGTTTTGACAAAGTTATAGGTTCCGAAAGTTTTAACATGAATTTCGAAAAAAAAAACATTTCCAACTATGAATGCGGTTTAATTATTGAGATCGAGCCACGACTAAAACGCCTTTCCTTTTGCAAATCGGTTCAGTTTTGACAAAGTTATATGTTCGGAAAGTTTTGACATAGTTATAGGTTCGGAAAGTTTTGACAAAGTTATAGGTTCCGAAAGTTTTAACATGAATTTCGACAAAAAAAAACATTTCCAACTATAAATTCGGTTTAATTATTGAGATCGAGCCACGACTAAAACGCCTTTCCTTTTGAAAATCGGTTTAGTTTTGACAAAGTTATAAGGTTCGGAAAGTTTTGACATAGTTATAGGTTCGGAAAGTTTTGAAAAAGTTATAGGTTCGGAAAGTTTTAACATGAATTTCGAAAAAAAAACATTTCTAACTGTGAATGCGGTTTAATTTTTGAGATCGAGCCACGACTAAAACGCCTTTCCTTTTGAAAATCGGTTCAGTTTTGACAAAGTTATAGGTTCGGAAAGTTTTGACATATTTATAGGTTCGGAAAGATTTGACATGAATTTCGAAAAAAAAAACATTTCTAACTATGAATGCGGTTTAATTATTGAGATCGAGCCACGACTAAAACGCCTTTCCTTTTGAAAATCGGTTCAGTTTTGACAAAGTTATAGGTTCGGAAAGTTTTGACATAGTTATAGGTTCGGAAAGTTTTGACAAATTTATAGGTTCGGAAAGTTTTGACATGAATTTCGAAAAAAAAAACATTTCCAACTATGAATGCGGTTTAATTATTGAGATCGAGCAACGACTAAAACGCCTTTCCTTTTGAAAATCGGTTAAGTTTTGATAAAGTTATAGGTTCGGAAAGTTTTGACATAGTTATAGGTTTGGAAAGTTTTGACAAAGTTACAGGTTCGGAAAGTTTTAACATGAATTTCGAAAAAAAAAACATTTCCAACTATGAATGCGGTTTAATTTTTGAGATCGAGCCACGACTAAAACGCCTTTCCTTTTGAAAATCGGTTCAGTTTTGACAAAGTTATAGGTTCGGAAAGTTTTGACATATTTATAGGTTCGGAAAGTTTTGACATATTTATAGGTTCGGAAAGTTTTGACATATTTATAGGTTCTAAAAAGTTTTAACATATTTATAGTTTCGGAAAGTTTTAACATGAATTTCGAAAAAAAAAACATTTCCAACTATAAATTCGGTTTAATTATTGAGATCGAGCCACGACTAAAACGCCTTTCCTTTTGAAAATCGGTTCAGTTTTGACAAAGTTATAGGTTCGGAAAGCTTTGACATAGTTATAGGTTCGGAAAGTTTTGAAAAAGTTATAGGTTCGGAAAATTTTAACATGAATTTCGAAAAAAAAACATTTCTAACTGTGAATGCGGTTTAATTTTTGAGATCGAGCCACGACTAAGACGCCTTTCCTTTTGAAAATCGGTTCAGTTTTGACAAAGTTATAGGTTCTGAAAGTTTTGACATATTTATAGGTTCGGAAAGTTTTGACATGAATTTCGAAATAAAAAACATTTCCAACTATGAATGCGGTTTAACTATTGAGATCAAGCCACGACTAAAACGCCTTTCCTTTTGATAATCGGTTTAGTTTTGACAAAGTTATTGGTTCGGAAAGTTTTCACATAGGTATAGATTTGAAAAGTTTTGACAAAGTTACAGGTTCAGAAAAATTTAACATGAATTTCGAGATCGAGCCACGACTAAAACGCATTTCCTTTTGAAAATCGGTTCAGTTTTGACAAAGTTATAGGTTCGGAAAGTTTTGACAAAGTTATAGGTTCTGAAAGTTTTGACATATTTATAGGTTCGGAAAGTTTTGACATGAATTTCGAAATAAAAAACATTTCTAACTATGAATGCGGTTTAACTATTGAGATCGAGCCACGACTAAAACGCCTTTCCTTTTGAAAATCAGTTCAGTTTTGACAAAGTTATAGGTTCGGAAAATTTTGACATAGTTATAGGTTTGGAAAGTTTTGACAAAGTTATAGGTTCGGAAAGTTTAAACATGAATTTCGAAAAAAAAAACATTTCCAACTATGAATGCGGTTTAATTATTGAGATCGAGCCACGACTAAAACGCCTTTCTTTTTGAAAATCGGTTCAGTTTTGACAAAGTTATAGGTTCGGAAAGTTTTGACATAGTTATAGGTTCGGAAAGTTTTGAAAAAGTTATAGGTTCGGAAAGTTTTAACATGAATTTCGAAAAAAAAAACATTTCTAACTGTTAATGCGGTTTAATTTTTGAGATCGAGCTACGACTAAAACGTTAAAGGTTCACAGTTAAAGGTTCGGAAAGTTTTGACAAAGTTATAGGTTCGGAAAGTTTTGACATAAATTTCGAAAAAAAAACATATCCAACTATGAATGCGGTTTAATTATTGAGATCGAGCCACGACTAAAACGCCTTTCCTTTTGAAAATCGGTTCAGTTTTGAAGAAGTTATAGGTTCGGAAAATTTTGACATATTTATAGGTTCGGAAAGTTTTGACATGAATTTCGAAAAAAAAAACATTTGCAACTATGAATGCGGTTTAATTATTGAGATCGAGCCACGACTAAAACGCCTTTAATTTTGAAAATCGGTTCAGTTTTGACAAAGTTAAAGGTTCGGAAAGTTTTGACATAGTTATAGGTTTGGAAAGTTTTGACAAAGTTATAGGTTCGGAAAGTTTTAACATGAATTTCGAAAAAAAAAAACATTTCCAACTATGAATGCGGTTTAATTATTGAGATCGAGCCACGACTAAAACGCCTTTCTTTTTGAAAATCGGTTCAGTTTTGACAAAGTTATAGGTTTGGATAATTTTGACATAGTTATAGGTTCGGAAAGTTTTGAAAAAGTTATAGGTTCGGAAAGTTTTAACATGAATTTCGAAAAAAAAAACATTTCTAACTGTGAATGCGGTTTAATTTTTGAGATCGAGCTACGACTGAAACGCATTTCCTTTTGAAAATCGGTTCAGTTTTGACAAAGTTAAAGGTTCGGAAAGTTTTGACATAGTTATAGGTTTGGAAAGTTTTGACAAAGTTATAGGTTCGGAAAGTTTTAACATGAATTTCGAAAAAAAAAAACATTTCCAACTATGAATGCGGTTTAATTATTGAGATCGAGCCACGACTAAAACTCCTTTCTTTTTGAAAATCGGTTCAGTTTTGACAAAGTTATAGGTTTGGATAATTTTGACATAGTTATAGGTTCGGAAAGTTTTGAAAAAGTTATAGGTTCGGAAAGCTTTGACATAAATTTCGAAAAAAAAACATATCCAACTATGAATGCGGTTTAATTATTGAGATCGAGCCACGACTAAAACGCCTTTCCTTTTGAAAATCGGTTCAGTTTTGAAGAAGTTATAGGTTCGGAAAGTTTTGACATATTTATAGGTTCGGAAAGTTTTGACATGAATTTCGAAAAAAACAAACATTTCAAACTGTGAATGCGGTTTAATTTTTGAGATCGAGCCACGACTAAAACGCCTTTCCTTTTGAAAATCGGTTCAGTTTTGACAAAGTTATAGGTTCGGAAAGTTTTGACATATTTATAGGTTCGGAAAGTTTTGACATGAATTTCGAAAAAAAAAAACATTTGCAACTATGAATGCGGTTTAATTATTGAGATCGAGCCACGACTAAAACGCCTTTCCTTTTGAAAATCGGTTCAGTTTTGACAAAGTTATAGGTTCGGAAAGTTTTGACACAGTTAAAGGTTCGGAAAGTTTTGACAAAGTTATAGGTTCGGAAAGTTTTGACATAAATTTCGAAAAAAAAACATATCCAACTATGAATGCGGTTTAATTATTGAGATCGAGCCACGACTAAAACGCCTTTTCTTTTTTGAAAATCGGTTCAGTTTTGAAGAAGTTATAGGTTCGGAAAGCTTTGACATATTTATAGGTTCGGAAAGTTTTGACATGAATTTCGAAAAAAAAAACATTTGCAACTATGAATGCGGTTTAATTATTGAGATCGAGCCACGACTAAAACGCCTTTCCTTTTGAAAATCGGTTCAGTTTTGAAGAAGTTATAGGTTCGGAAAGTTTTGACATATTTATAGGTTCGGAAAGTTTTGACATGAATTTCGAAAAAAACAAACATTTCAAACTGTGAATGCGGTTTAATTTTTGAGATCGAGCCACGACTAAAACGCCTTTCCTTTTGAAAATCGGTTCAGTTTTGACAAAGTTATAGGTTCGGAAAGTTTTGACATATTTATAGGTTCGGAAAGTTTTGACATGAATTTCGAAAAAAAAAACATTTGCAACTATGAATGCGGTTTAATTATTGAGATCGAGCCACGACTAAAACGCCTTTCCTTTTGAAAATCGGTTCAGTTTTGACAAAGTTATAGGTTCGGAAAGTTTTGACATAGTTATAGGTTTGGAAAGTTTTGACAAAGTTATAGGTTCGGAAAGTTTTAACATGAATTTCGAAAAAAAAAACATTTCCAACTATGAATGCGGTTTAATTATTGAGATCGAGCCACGACTAAAACGCCTTTCTTTTTTGAAAATCGGTTCAGTTTTGACAAAGTTATAGGTTTGGATAATTTTGACATAGTTATAGGTTCGGAAAGTTTTGAAAAAGTTATAGGTTCGGAAAGTTTTAACATGAATTTCGAAAAAAAAAACATTTCTATCTGTGAATGCGGTTTAATTTTTGAGATCGAGCTACGACTGAAACGCCTTTCCTTTTGAAAATCGGTTAAGTTTTGACAAAGTTATAGGTTCTAAAAGTTTTGACATATTTATAGGTTCGGAAAGTTTTGACATGAATTTAAAAAAAAAAAACATTTGCGGTTTAATTATTGCGATCAAGCCACGACTAAAACGCCTTTCCATTTGATAATCGGTTTAGTTTTGACAAAGTTATTGGTTCGGAAAGTTTCGACATAGGTATAGGTTTGGAAAGTTTTTACAAAGTTACAGGTTCGGAAATATTTAACATGAATTTCGAGATCGAGCCACGACTAAAACGCCTTTCCTTTTGCAAATCGGTTCAGTTTTGACAAAGTTATAGGTTCGGAAAGTTTTGACATAGTTATAGGTTCGGAAAGTTTTGAAAAAGTTATAGGTTCGGAAAGTTTTAACATGAATTTCGAAAAAAACAAACATTTCAAACTGAGAATGCGGTTTAATTTTTGAGATCGAGCCACGACTAAAACGCCTTTCCTTTTGAAAATCGGTTCAGTTTTGAAGAAGTTATAGGTTCGGAAAGTTTTGACATATTTATAGGTTCGGAAAGTTTTGACATGAATTTCGAAAAAAAAAACATTTGCAACTATGAATGCGGTTTAATTATTGAGATCGAGCCATGACTAAAACGCCTTTCCTTTTGAAAATCGGTTCAGTTTTGACAAAGTTATAGGTTCGGAAAGTTTTGACACAGTTAAAGGTTCGGAAAGTTTTGACAAAGTTATAGGTTCGGAAAGTTTTGACATGAATTTCGAAAAAACAAACATTTCAAACTGTGAATGCGGTTTAATTTTTGAGATCGAGCCACGACTAAAACGCCTTTCCTTTTGAAAATCGGTTCAGTTTTGACAAAGTTATAGGTTCGGAAAGTTTTGACATATTTATAGGTTCGGAAAGTTTTGACATGAATTTCGAAAAAAAAAACATTTGCAACTATGAATGCGGTTTAATTATTGAGATCGAGCCACGACTAAAACGCCTTTCCTTTTGAAAATCGGTTCAGTTTTGACAAAGTTATAGGTTCGGAAAGTTTTGACACAGTTAAAGGTTCGGAAAGTTTTGACAAAGTTATAGGTTCGGAAAGTTTTGACATAAATTTCGAAAAAAAAACATATCCAACTATGAATTCGGCTTAATTATTGAGATCGAGCCACGACTAAAACGCCTTTCCTTTTGAAAATCGGTTCAGTTTTGAAGAAGTTATAGGTTCGGAAAGTTTTGACATATTTATAGGTTCGGAAAGTTTTGACATGAATTTCGAAAAAAAAAACATTTGCAACTATGAATGCGGTTTAATTATTGAGATCGAGCCACGACTAAAACGCCTTTCCTTTTGAAAATCGGTTCAGTTTTGACAAAGTTATATGTTCGGAAAGTTTTGACATAGTTATAGGTTTGGAAAGTTTTGACAAAGTTATAGGTTCGGAAAGTTTTAACATGAATTTCGAAAAAAAAAAACATTTCCAACTATGAATGCGGTTTAATTATTGAGATCGAGCCACGACTAAAACGCCTTTCCTTTTGAAAATCGGTTCAGTTTTGACAAAGTTATAGGTTCGGAAAGTTTTGACATAGTTATAGGTTTGGAAAGTTTTGACAAAGTTATAGGTTCGGAAAGTTTTAACATGAATTTCGAAAAAAAAAAACATTTCCAACTATAAATTTGGTTTAATTATTGAGATCGAGCCACGACTAAAACGCCTTTCCTTTTAAAAATCGGTTCAGTTTTGAAGAAGTTATAGGTTCGGAAAGTTTTGACATATTTATAGGTTCGGAAAGTTTTGACATGAATTTCGAAAAAAAAAACATTTGCAACTATGAATGCGGTTTAATTATTGAGATCGAGCCACGACTAAAACGCCTTTCCTTTTGAAAATCGGTTCAGTTTTGACAAAGTTATAGGTTCGGAAAGTTTTGACACAGTTAAAGGTTCGGAAAGTTTTGACAAAGTTATAGGTTCGGAAAGTTTTGACATAAATTTCGAAAAAAAAACATATCCAACTATGAATGCGGTTTAATTATTGAGATCGAGCCACGACTAAAACGCCTTTCCTTTTGAAAATCGGTTCAGTTTTGAAGAAGTTATAGGTTCGGAAAGTTTTGACATATTTATAGGTTCGGAAAGTTTTGACATGAATTTCGAAAAAAACAAACATTTCAAACTGTGAATGCGGTTTAATTTTTGAGATCGAGCCACGACTAAAACGCCTTTCCTTTTGAAAATCGGTTCAGTTTTGACAAAGTTATAGGTTCTGAAAGTTTTGACATATTTATAGGTTCGGAAAGTTTTGACATGAATTTAAAAAAAAAAAACATTTGCGGTTTAATTATTGCGATCAAGCCACGACTAAAACGCCTTTCCATTTGATAATCGGTTTAGTTTTGACAAAGTTATTGGTTCGGAAAGTTTTGACATAGGTATAGGTTTGGAAAGTTTTTACAAAGTTACAGGTTCGGAAATATTTAACATGAATTTCGAGATCGAGCCACGACTAAAACGCCTTTCCTTTTGCAAATCGGTTCAGTTTTGACAAAGTTATAGGTTCGGAAAGTTTTGACATAGTTATAGGTTCGGAAAGTTTTGAAAAAGTTATAGGTTCGGAAAGTTTTAACATGAATTTCGAAAAAAACAAACATTTCAAACTGAGAATGCGGTTTAATTTTTGAGATCGAGCCACGACTAAAACGCCTTTCCTTTTGAAAATCGGTTCAGTTTTGAAGAAGTTATAGGTTCGGAAAGTTTTGACATATTTATAGGTTCGGAAAGTTTTGACATGAATTTCGAAAAAAAAAACATTTGCAACTATGAATGCGGTTTAATTATTGAGATCGAGCCATGACTAAAACGCCTTTCCTTTTGAAAATCGGTTCAGTTTTGACAAAGTTATAGGTTCGGAAAGTTTTGACACAGTTAAAGGTTCGGAAAGTTTTGACAAAGTTATAGGTTCGGAAAGTTTTGACATGAATTTCGAAAAAAACAAACATTTCAAACTGTGAATGCGGTTTAATTTTTGAGATCGAGCCACGACTAAAACGCCTTTCCTTTTGAAAATCGGTTCAGTTTTGACAAAGTTATAGGTTCGGAAAGTTTTGACATATTTATAGGTTCGGAAAGTTTTGACATGAATTTCGAAAAAAAAAACATTTGCAACTATGAATGCGGTTTAATTATTGAGATCGAGCCACGACTAAAACGCCTTTCCTTTTGAAAATCGGTTCAGTTTTGACAAAGTTATAGGTTCGGAAAGTTTTGACACAGTTAAAGGTTCGGAAAGTTTTGACAAAGTTATAGGTTCGGAAAGTTTTGACATAAATTTCGAAAAAAAAACATATCCAACTATGAATGCGGTTTAATTATTGAGATCGAGCCACGACTAAAACGCCTTTCCTTTTGAAAATCGGTTCAGTTTTGAAGAAGTTATAGGTTCGGAAAGTTTTGACATATTTATAGGTTCGGAAAGTTTTGACATGAATTTCGAAAAAAAAAACATTTGCAACTATGAATGCGGTTTAATTATTGAGATCGAGCCACGACTAAAACGCCTTTCCTTTTGAAAATCGGTTCAGTTTTGACAAAGTTATAGGTTCGGAAAGTTTTGACATAGTTATAGGTTTGGAAAGTTTTGACAAAGTTATAGGTTCGGAAAGTTTTAACATGAATTTCGAAAAAAAAAACATTTCCAACTATGAATGCGGTTTAATTATTGAGATCGAGCCACGACTAAAACGCCTTTCTTTTTGAAAATGGGTTCAGTTTTGACAAAGTTATAGGTTTGGATAATTTTGACATAGTTATAGGTTCGGAAAGTTTTGAAAAAGTTATAGGTTCGGAAAGTTTTAACATGAATTTCGAAAAAAAAAACATTTCTAACTGTGAATGCGGTTTAATTTTTGAGATCGAGCTACGACTGAAACGCCTTTCCTTTTGAAAATCGGTTCAGTTTTGAAGAAGTTATAGGTTCGGAAAGTTTTGACATATTTATAGGTTCGGAAAGTTTTGACATGAATTTCGAAAAAAAAAACATTTGCAACTATGAATGCGGTTTAATTATTGAGATCGAGCCACGACTAAAACGCCTTTCCTTTTGAAAATCGGTTCAGTTTTGACAAAGTTATAGGTTCGGAAAGTTTTGACACAGTTAAAGGTTCGGAAAGTTTTGACAAAGTTATAGGTTCGGAAAGTTTTGACATAAATTTCGAAAAAAAAACATATCCAACTATGAATGCGGTTTAATTATTGAGATCGAGCCACGACTAAAACGCCTTTCCTTTTGAAAATCGGTTCAGTTTTGAAGAAGTTATAGGTTCGGAAAGTTTTGACATATTTATAGGTTCGGAAAGTTTTGACATGAATTTCGAAAAAAACAAACATTTCAAACTGTGAATGCGGTTTAATTTTTGAGATCGAGCCACGACTAAAACGCCTTTCCTTTTGAAAATCGGTTCAGTTTTGACAAAGTTATAGGTTCTGAAAGTTTTGACATATTTATAGGTTCGGAAAGTTTTGACATGAATTTAAAAAAAAAAAACATTTGCGGTTTAATTATTGCGATCAAGCCACGACTAAAACGCCTTTCCATTTGATAATCGGTTTAGTTTTGACAAAGTTATTGGTTCGGAAAGTTTTGACATAGGTATAGGTTTGGAAAGTTTTTACAAAGTTACAGGTTCGGAAATATTTAACATGAATTTCGAGATCGAGCCACGACTAAAACGCCTTTCCTTTTGCAAATCGGTTCAGTTTTGACAAAGTTATAGGTTCGGAAAGTTTTGACATAGTTATAGGTTCGGAAAGTTTTGAAAAAGTTATAGGTTCGGAAAGTTTTAACATGAATTTCGAAAAAAACAAACATTTCAAACTGAGAATGCGGTTTAATTTTTGAGATCGAGCCACGACTAAAACGCCTTTCCTTTTGAAAATCGGTTCAGTTTTGAAGAAGTTATAGGTTCGGAAAGTTTTGACATATTTATAGGTTCGGAAAGTTTTGACATGAATTTCGAAAAAAAAAACATTTGCAACTATGAATGCGGTTTAATTATTGAGATCGAGCCATGACTAAAACGCCTTTCCTTTTGAAAATCGGTTCAGTTTTGACAAAGTTATAGGTTCGGAAAGTTTTGACACAGTTAAAGGTTCGGAAAGTTTTGACAAAGTTATAGGTTCGGAAAGTTTTGACATGAATTTCGAAAAAAACAAACATTTCAAACTGTGAATGCGGTTTAATTTTTGAGATCGAGCCACGACTAAAACGCCTTTCCTTTTGAAAATCGGTTCAGTTTTGACAAAGTTATAGGTTCGGAAAGTTTTGACATATTTATAGGTTCGGAAAGTTTTGACATGAATTTCGAAAAAAAAAACATTTGCAACTATGAATGCGGTTTAATTATTGAGATCGAGCCACGACTAAAACGCCTTTCCTTTTGAAAATCGGTTCAGTTTTGACAAAGTTATAGGTTCGGAAAGTTTTGACACAGTTAAAGGTTCGGAAAGTTTTGACAAAGTTATAGGTTCGGAAAGTTTTGACATAAATTTCGAAAAAAAAACATATCCAACTATGAATGCGGTTTAATTATTGAGATCGAGCCACGACTAAAACGCCTTTCCTTTTGAAAATCGGTTCAGTTTTGAAGAAGTTATAGGTTCGGAAAGTTTTGACATATTTATAGGTTCGGAAAGTTTTGACATGAATTTCGAAAAAAAAAACATTTGCAACTATGAATGCGGTTTAATTATTGAGATCGAGCCACGACTAAAACGCCTTTCCTTTTGAAAATCGGTTCAGTTTTGACAAAGTTATAGGTTCGGAAAGTTTTGACATAGTTATAGGTTTGGAAAGTTTTGACAAAGTTATAGGTTCGGAAAGTTTTAACATGAATTTCGAAAAAAAAAAACATTTCCAACTATGAATGCGGTTTAATTATTGAGATCGAGCCACGACTAAAACGCCTTTCTTTTTGAAAATGGGTTCAGTTTTGACAAAGTTATAGGTTTGGATAATTTTGACATAGTTATAGGTTCGGAAAGTTTTGAAAAAGTTATAGGTTCGGAAAGTTTTAACATGAATTTCGAAAAAAAAAACATTTCTAACTGTGAATGCGGTTTAATTTTTGAGATCGAGCTACGACTGAAACGCCTTTCCTTTTGAAAATCGGTTAAGTTTTGACAAAGTTATAGGTTCTGAAAGTTTTGACATATTTATAGGTTCGGAAAGTTTTGACATGAATTTAAAAAAAAAAAACATTTGCGGTTTAATTATTGCGATCAAGCCACGACTAAAACGCCTTTCCATTTGATAATCGGTTTAGTTTTGACAAAGTTATTGGTTCGGAAAGTTTTGACATAGGTATAGGTTTGGAAAGTTTTTACAAAGTTACAGGTTCGGAAATATTTAACATGAATTTCGAGATCGAGCCACGACTAAAACGCCTTTCCTTTTGCAAATCGGTTCAGTTTTGACAAAGTTATAGGTTCGGAAAGTTTTGACATAGTTATAGGTTCGGAAAGTTTTGAAAAAGTTATAGGTTCGGAAAGTTTTAACATGAATTTCGAAAAAAACAAACATTTCAAACTGAGAATGCGGTTTAATTTTTGAGATCGAGCCACGACTAAAACGCCTTTCGTTTTGAAAATCGGTTCAGTTTTGAAGAAGTTATAGGTTCGGAAAGTTTTGACATATTTATAGGTTCGGAAAGTTTTGACATGAATTTCGAAAAAAAAAACATTTGCAACTATGAATGCGGTTTAATTATTGAGATCGAGCCATGACTAAAACGCCTTTCCTTTTGAAAATCGGTTCAGTTTTGACAAAGTTATAGGTTCGGAAAGTTTTGACACAGTTAAAGGTTCGGAAAGTTTTGACAAAGTTATAGGTTCGGAAAGTTTTGACATAAATTTCGAAAAAAAACATATCCAACTATGAATGCGGTTTAATTATTGAGATCGAGCCACGACTAAAACGCCTTTCCTTTTGAAAATCGGTTCAGTTTTGAAGAAGTTATAGGTTCGGAAAGTTTTGACATATTTATAGGTTCGGAAAGTTTTGACATGAATTTCGAAAAAAAAAACATTTGCAACTATGAATGCGGTTTAATTATTGAGATCGAGCCACGACTAAAACGCCTTTAATTTTGAAAATCGGTTCAGTTTTGACAAAGTTATAGGTTCGGAAAGTTTTGACATAGTTATAGGTTTGGAAAGTTTTGACAAAGTTTTAGGTTCGGAAAGTTTTAACATGAATTTCGAAAAAAAAAACATTTCCAACTATGAATGCGGTTTAATTATTGAGATCGAGCCACGACTAAAACGCCCTTCTTTTTGAAAATCGGTTCAGTTTTGACAAAGTTATAGGTTTGGAAAATTTTGACATAGTTATAGGTTCGGAAAGTTTTGAAAAAGTTATAGGTTCGGAAAGTTTTAACATGAATTTCGAAAAAAAAAACATTTCTAACTGTGAATGCGGTTTAATTTTTGAGATCGAGCTACGACTGAAACGCCTTTCCTTTTGAAAATCGGTTCAGTTTTGACAAAGTTATAGGTTCTGAAAGTTTTGACATATTTATAGGTTCGGAAAGTTTTGACATGAATTTCAAAAAAAAAAACATTTGCGGTTTAATTATTGAGATCAAGCCACGACTAAAACGCCTTTCCATTTGATAATCGGTTTAGTTTTGACAAAGTTATTGGTTCGGAAAGTTTTGACATAGGTATAGGTTTGGAAAGTTTTGACAAAGTTACAGGTTCCGAAATATTTAACATGAATTTCGAGATCGAGCCACGACTAAAACGCCTTTCCTTTTGCAAATCGGTTCAGTTTTGACAAAGTTATATGTTCGGAAAGTTTTGACATAGTTATAGGTTCTAAAAGTTTTGACATATTTATAGGTTCGGAAAGATTTGACATGAATTTCGAAATAAATAACATTTCTAACTATGAATGCGGTTTAACTATTGAGATCGAGCCACGACTAAAGCGCCTTTCCTTTTGAAAATCGGTTCAGTTTTGACAAAGTTGTAGGTTCGGAAAGTTTTGACATAGTTATAGGTTTGGAAAGTTTTGACAAAGTTATAGGTTCTAAAAGTTTTAACATGAATTTCGAAAAAAAAAACATTTCCAACTATGAATGCGGGTTAATTATTGAGATCGAGCAACGACTTAAACGCATTTCCTTTTGAAAATCGGTTCAGTTTTGATAAAGTTATTGGTTCGGAAAGTTTTGACATAGGTATAGGTTCGGAAAGTTTTGACAAAGTTACAGGTTCGGAAAAATTTAACATGAATTTCGAAAAAAAAAACATTTGCAACTATGAATGCGGTTTAATTATTGAAATCGAGCCACGACTAAAATGCCTTTCCTTTTGAAAATCGGTTCAGTTTTGACAAAGTTATAGGTTCGGAAAGTTTTGACATAGTTATAGGTTCGGAAAGTTTTGAAAAAGTTATAGGTTCGGAAAGTTTTAACATGAATTTCGAAAAAAACAAACATTTCGAACTGTGAATGCGGTTTAATTTTTGAGATCGAGCCACGACTAAAACGCCTTTCCTTTTGAAAATCGGTTCAGTTTTGACAAAGTTATAGGTTCTGAAAGATTTGACATATTTATAGGTTCGGAAAGATTTGACATGAATTTCGAAATAAAAAACATTTCTAACTATGAATGCGGTTTAACTATTGAGATCGAGCCACGACTAAAACGCCTTTCCTTTTGAAAATCGGTTCAGTTTTGACAAAGTTATAGGATCGCAAAATTTTGACACAGATAAAGGTTCGGAAAAAATTGACAAAGTTATAGGTTCTGAAAGTTTTGACATGAATTTCGAAAAAAAAAACATTTCCAACTATGAATGCGGTTTAATTTTTGAGATCGAGCCACGACTAAAACGCCTTTCCTTTTGAAAATCGGTTCAGTTTTGACAAAGTTATAGGTTCTGAAAGTTTTGACATATTTATAGGTTCGGAAAGTTTTGACATGAATTTCAAAAAAAAAAACATTTGCGGTTTAATTATTGAGATCAAGCCACGACTAAAACGCCTTTCCTTTTGATAATCGGTTTAGTTTTGACAAAGTTATTGGTTCGGAAAGTTTTGACACAGGTATAGGTTTGGAAAGTTTTGACAAAGTTACAGGTTCGGAAAAATTTAACATGAATTTCGAGATCGAGCCACGACTAAAACGCCTTTCCTTTTAAAAATCGGTTCAGTTTTGACAAAGTTATAGGTTCGGAAAGTTTTGACATAGTTATAGGTTTGGAAAGTTTTGACAAAGTTATAGGTTCTAAAAGTTTTAACATGAATTTCGAAAAAAAAAACATTTCCAACTATGAATGCGGTTTAATTATTGAGATCGAGCCACGACTAAAACGCCTTTCCTTTTGAAAATAGGTTCAGTTTTGACAAAGTTATAGGATCGCAAAATTTTGACACAGTTAAAGGTTCGGAAAGTTTTGACAAAGTTATAGGTTCGGAAAGTTTTGACATAAATTTCGAAAAAAAAAACATTTCTAACTATGAATGCGGTTTAACTATTGAGATCGAGCCACGACTAAAACGCCTTTCCTTTTGAAAATCGGTTCAGGTTTGACAAAGTTATAGGTTCGGAAAGATTTGACATGAATTTCGAAATAAAAAACATTTCTAACTATGAATGTGGTTTAACTATTGAGATCGAGCCACGACTAAAACGCCTTTCCTTTTGAAAATCGGTTCAGTTTTGACAAAGTTATAGGTTCGGAAAGTTTTGACACAGTTAAAGGTTTGGAAAGTTTTGACAAAGTTATAGGTTCGGAAAGTTTTAACATGAATTTCGAAAAAAAAAACATTTCTAACTGTGAATGCGGTTTAATTTTTGAGATCGAGCCACGACTAAAACGCCTTTCCTTTTGAAAATCGGTTCAGTTTTGACAAAGTTATAGGTTCGGAAAGTTTTAACATATTTATAGGTTCGGAAAGTTTTGACATGAATTTCGAAAAAAAAAAACATTTGCAACTATGAATGCGGTTTAATTATTGAAAGCGAGCCACGACTAAAACGCCTTTCCTTTTGAAAATCGTTTCAGTTTTGACAAAGTTATAGGTTCGGAAAGTTTGAACACAGTTAAAGGTTCGGAAAGTTTTGACAAAGTTATAGGTTCCGAAAGTTTTAACATGAATTTCGAAAAAAACAAACATTTCGAACTGTGAATGCGGTTTAATTTTTGAGATCGAGCCACGACTAAAACGCCTTTCCTTTTGAAAATCGGTACAGTTTTGACAAAGTTATAGGTTCTGAAAGATTTGACATATTTATAGGTTCGGAAAGATTTGACATGAATTTCGAAATAAAAAACATTTCTAACTATGAATGCGGTTTAACTATTGAGATCGAGCCACGACTAAAACGCCTTTCCTTTTGAAAATAGGTTCAGTTTTGACAAAGTTATAGGATCGCAAAATTTTGACACAGATAAAGGTTCGGAAAAAATTGACAAAGTTATAGGTTCTGAAAGTTTTGACATGAATTTCGAAAAAAAAAAACATTTCCAACTATGAATGCGGTTTAATTTTTGAGATCGAGCCACGACTAAAACGCCTTTCCTTTTGAAAATCGGTTCAGTTTTGACAAAGTTATAGGTTCTGAAAGTTTTGACATATTTATAGGTTCGGAAAGTTTTGACATGAATTTCAAAAAAAAAAACATTTGCGGTTTAATTATTGAGATCAAGCCACGACTAAAACGCCTTTCCTTTTGATAATCGGTTTAGTTTTGACAAAGTTATTGGTTCGGAAAGTTTTGACACAGGTATAGGTTTGGAAAGTTTTGACAAAGTTACAGGTTCGGAAAAATTTAACATGAATTTCGAGATCGAGCCACGACTAAAACGCCTTTCCTTTTAAAAATCGGTTCAGTTTTGACAAAGTTATAGGTTCGGAAAGTTTTGACATAGTTATAGGTTTGGAAAGTTTTGACAAAGTTATAGGTTCTAAAAGTTTTAACATGAATTTCGAAAAAAAAAACATTTCCAACTATGAATGCGGTTTAATTATTGAGATCGAGCCACGACTAAAACGCCTTTCCTTTTGAAAATAGGTTCAGTTTTGACAAAGTTATAGGATCGCAAAATTTTGACACAGATAAAGGTTCGGAAAAAATTGACAAAGTTATAGGTTCTGAAAGTTTTGACATGAATTTCGAAAAAAAAAACATTTCCAACTATGAATGCGGTTTAATTTTTGAGATCGAGCCACGACTAAAACGCCTTTCCTTTTGAAAATCGGTTCAGTTTTGACAAAGTTATAGGTTCGGAAAGTTTTGACATAGTTATAGGTTCGGAAAGTTTTGAAAAAGTTATATGTTCGGAAAGTTTTAACATGAATTTCGAAAAAAACAAACATTTCAAACTGTGAATGCGGTTTAATTTTTGAGATCGAGCCACGACTAAAACGCATTTCCTTTTGAAAATCGGTTCAGTTTTGAAAAAGTTATAGGTTCGGAAAGTTTTGACATGAATTTCGAAAAAACAAATATTTGCAACTATGAATGCGGTTAAATTATTGAGATCGAGCCACGACTAAAACGCCTTTCATTTTTAAAATCGGTTCAGTTTTGACAAAGTTATAGGTTCGGAAAGTTTTGACACAGTTAAAGGTTCGGAAAGTTTTGACAAAGTTATAGGTTCGGAAAGTTTTGACATAAAATTCGAAAAAAAAAACATTTCTAACTATGAATGCGGTTTAACTATTGAGATCGAGCCACGACTAAAACGCCTTTCCTTTTGAAAATCGGTTCAGGTTTGACAAAGTTATAGGTTCGGAAAGATTTGACATGAATTTCGAAATAAAAAACATTTCTAACTATGAATGTGGTTTAACTATTGAGATCGAGCCACGACTAAAACGCCTTTCCTTTTGAAAATCGGTTCAGTTTTGACAAAGTTATAGGTTCGGAAAGTTTTGACATAGTTATAGGTTTGGAAAGTTTTGACAAAGTTATAGGTTCGGAAAGTTTTAACATGAATTTCGAAAAAAAAAACATTTCTAACTGTGAATGCGGTTTAATTTTTGAGATCGAGCCACGACTAAAACGCCTTTCCTTTTGAAAATCGGTTCAGTTTTGACAAAGTTATAGGTTCGGAAAGTTTTAACATATTTATAGGTTCGGAAAGTTTTGACATGAATTTCGAAAAAAAAAACATTTGCAACTATGAATGCGGTTTAATTATTGAGAGCGAGCCACGACTAAAACGCCTTTCCTTTTGAAAATCGTTTCAGTTTTGACAAAGTTATAGGTTCGGAAAGTTTGAACACAGTTAAAGGTTCGGAAAGTTTTGACAAAGTTATAGGTTCCGAAAGTTTTAACATGAATTTCGAAAAAAAAAACATTTCCAATTATAAATTCGGTTTAATTATTGAGATCGAGCCACGACTAAAACGCCTTTCCTTTTGAAAATCGGTTTAGTTTTGACAAAGTTATAGGTTCGGAAAGTTTTGACATAGTTATAGGTTCGGAAAGTTTTGAAAAAGTTATAGGTTCGGAAAGTTTTAACATGAATTTCGAAAAAAACAAACGTTTCAAACTGTGAATGCGGTTTAATTTTTGAGATCGAGCCACGACTAAAACGCCTTTCCTTTTGAAAATCGGTTCAGTTTTGAAAAAGTTATAGGTTCGGAAAGTTTTGACATGAATTTCGAAAAAACAAATATTTGCAACTATGAATGCGGTTAAATTATTGAGATCGAGCCACGACTAAAACGCCTTTCATTTTTAAAATCGGTTCAGTTTTGACAAAGTTATAGGTTCGGAAAGTTTTGACACAGTTAAAGGTTCGGAAAGTTTTGACAAAGTTATAGGTTCGGAAAGTTTTGACATAAAATTCGAAAAAAAAAACATTTCTAACTATGAATGCGGTTTAACTATTGAGATCGAGCCACGACTAAAACGCCTTTCCTTTTGAAAATCGGTTCAGGTTTGACAAAGTTATAGGTTCGGAAAGATTTGACATGAATTTCGAAATAAAAAACATTTCTAACTATGAATGTGGTTTAACTATTGAGATCGAGCCACGACTAAAACGCCTTTCCTTTTGAAAATCGGTTCAGTTTTGACAAAGTTATAGGTTCGGAAAGTTTTGACATAGTTATAGGTTTGGAAAGTTTTGACAAAGTTATAGGTTCGGAAAGTTTTAACATGAATTTCGAAAAAAAAACATTTCTAACTGTGAATGCGGTTTAATTTTTGAGATCGAGCCACGACTAAAACGCCTTTCCTTTTGAAAATCGGTTCAGTTTTGACAAAGTTATAGGTTCGGAAAGTTTTAACATATTTATAGGTTCGGAAAGTTTTGACATGAATTTCGAAAAAAAAAACATTTGCAACTACACCCAGTAAAATTGATATTTGTGCAAACTTTGTTTTGCATGTAACAGGCTTTTTTATAACGGTATTAATGTTTTGAGTATACACGTCTTATCTCTTATGTTTTGTGATGTTATTCCATGCATTTATTTCTTATCAGCTTTTAATCTATAGTCCCGTTACGACAAAGACGGGACAAAAACATGTCTTCAATAGAAAGTTGATATTTGTGCAAAATTTTTCATTTACATTTTGAGTGGAACAAATCAGTTATCTCGCTGGACAAATTTGTTGAGGTTAATTAAATATTGTTTTCTAATTGTTCTGTATTAAAATTGTCTCACTTTTCTATTTTTTTTGTAAATTTTGACTGTTGTTGGTAAAAAAATGCATCTTGCAGCGGAGTTGAGTAAAAAAGAAAAAACCAAAATTAAAAAAATGACTGAATGTGGCTTAAAATCACTGAAATAACGAAAACATTAAGCCGGCATCGAAATACAGTCGCTAACTATTTGAAAAATCCGGAAAATACGCTCAAAACAACAGCAAAGGAGCCGTATCAAAAGATGACGCGCGCACTAAAAGACATATTAGAGCGATGGAAACGGCTAACTCAATGAGTAGCGCCCAAATAACAGCACAGTTGAAGTTTCCAATAACTAGGCAGAGGGTGCAACAGATTTGCCGAAAGGAGTTGCACCTTAAATACACCGCGAAGTAAGGAAACCAAAACTGTTGCCTCGGCATAAAAAGGCCCGATTTGTCTTTTAAGAAAAATATCAGTTTTGGGGCAGCGAGTTTAAAAATTTGGTTTCAGTGATGAAAAAAAGTTCAATTTAGACGGACCAGGTGGAATTCAGAAGGATAGGCAGGACATAAGACATCCCCGGCAGACTTGCCATAAGCGGAACCATGGTGGTGGCTCTCTGATAGTATAAGCGACATTTGGCTTTGCTAGAACGTCTCATATTTGCTTTGTGCCGGGACCAATGAAAGCGCAAATGTATTTGGATATCCTTAAAAAAGAAATTATTAAATTTTTGGAGGAATTCCATGATGAGGACTGGATATTTCAGCAGGATAACGCTCCTAAACATGTTGCAATGCATACGATGACGTTTTTTAAGTCAAAAATATCCCCTTATTGCAGTGGCCAGCACTAAGTCCGGACCTAAATCCAATTGAGGACCTTTGGGAAATACTTTCAGCAAAGATGTATGAGGGTGGAATGCAATTCGAGTCCTTAGAGGACTTAAAAACGGCCATTGTTCAGAAATGGGCATCTATCGAGAGGAAAACATTAGAAAACTTAGCAAATTCGATGCCCCGCCGATTGAAATTAGTTGAACAACATAAAGGCGAATGTATTTTGTATTAATTAATAAATTTAACTTAATGAAATTACTTAATTTCTCTAATATTTGGTAATTTGTAGTTTTGCACAAATACCAACTTTACATGAAGACTTCTTTCAAAGAAATAATTTCTTAATGAAATAAATTACAACCGTAAAAAAATTTGTGTATTAAATGTATATACCAACTACCTATTTAAAACAAATATTTAAAAAAATCGAACGAGTAAAAGTTTCGAAAAAAATGAAGAAAATATGATGCACAAATATCAATTTTACTTGGTGTATGAATGCGGTTTAATTATTGAGAGCGAGCCACGACTAAAACGCCTTTCCTTTTGAAAATCGTTTCAGTTTTGACAAAGTTATAGGTTCGGAAAGTTTGAACACAGTTAAAGGTTCGGAAAGTTTTGACAAAGTTATAGGTTCCGAAAGTTTTAACATGAATTTCGAAAAAAAAAACATTTCCAATTATAAATTCGGTTTAATTATTGAGATCGAGCCACGACTAAAACGCCTTTCCTTTTGAAAATCGGTTTAGTTTTGACAAAGTTATAGGTTCGGAAAGTTTTGACATAGTTATAGGTTCGGAAAGTTTTGAAAAAGTTATAGGTTCGGAAAGTTTTAACATGAATTTCGAAAAAAACAAACGTTTCAAACTGTGAATGCGGTTTAATTTTTGAGATCGAGCCACGACTAAAACGCCTTTCCTTTTGAAAATCGGTTCAGTTTTGAAGAAGTTATAGGTTTGGAAAGTTTTGACATATTTATAGGTTCGGAAAGTTTTGACATGAATTTCGAAAAAAAAAACATTTGCAACTATGAATGCGGTTTAATTATTGAGATCGAGGCACAACTAAAACGCCTTTCCTTTTGAAAATCGGTTCAGTTTTGACAAAGTTATAGGTTCTTAAAAGTTTTGACATATTTATAGTTTCGGAAAGATTTGACATGAATTTCGAAATAAAAAACATTTCTAACTATGAATGCGGTTTAACTATTGAGATCGAGCCACGACTAAAACGCCTTTCATTTTGAAAATCGGTTCAGTTTTGACAAAGTTATAGGTTCTGAAAGTTTTGACATATTTATAGGTTCGAAAAGTTTTGACATGAATTTCAAAAAAAAAAAACATTTGCGGTTTAATTATTGAGATCAAGCCACGACTAAAACGCCTTTCCTTTTGATAATCGCTTTAGTTTTGACAAAGTTATTGGTTCGGAAAGTTTTGACATAGGTATAGATTTGGAAAGTTTTGACAAAGTTACAGGTTCGGAAAAATTTAACACGAATTTCGAGATCGAGCCACGACTAAAACGCCTTTCCTTTTGCAAATCGGTTCAGTTTTGACAAAGTTATAAGTTCGGAAAGTTTTGACATAGTTATAGGTTATGAAAGTTTTGACATATTTATAGGTTCGGAAAGATTTGACATGAATTTCGAAATAAAAAACATTTCTAACTATGAATGCGGTTTAACTATTGAGATCGAGCCACGACTAAAACGCCTTTCCTTTTGAAAATCGGTTCAGTTTTGACAAAGTTATAGGTTCGGAAAGTTTTGACATAGTTATAGGTTTGGAAAGTTTTGACAAAGTTATAGGTTCTAAAAGTTTTAACATGAATTTCGAAAAAAAAAACATTTCCAACTATGAATGCGGTTTAATTATTGAGATCGAGCCACGACTAAAACGCCTTTCCTTTTGAAAATCGGTTCAGTTTTGACAAAGTTATAGGTTCAGAAAGTTTTGACATATTTATAGGTTCGGAAAGTTTTGACATGAATTTCGAAAAAAAAACATTTGCAACTATGAATGCTGTTTAATTATTGAGATCGATCCACGACTAAAACGCCTTTCCTTTTGAAAATCGGTTCAGTTTTGACAAAGTTATAGGTTCGGAAAGATTGAACACAGTTAAAGGTTCGGAAAGTTTTGACAAAGTTATAGGTTCCGAAAGTTTTAACATGAATTTCGACAAAAAAAAAACATTTCCAATTATAATTTCGGTTTAATTATTGAGATCGAGCCACGACTAAATCGCCTTTCCTTTTGAAAATCGGTTCAGTTTTGACAAAGTTATAGGTTCTGAAAGTTTAGACATAGTTATAGGTTCGGAAAGTTTTAACATGAATTTCGAAAAAAACAAACATTTCAAACTGTGAATGCGGTTTAATTTTTGAAATCGAGCCACGACTAAAACGCCTTTCCTTTTGAAAATCGGTTCAGTTTTGAAGAAGTTATAGGTTCGGAAAGTTTTGACATATTTATAGGTTCGGAAAGTTTTGACATGAATTTCGAAAAAAAAAACATTTGCAACTATGAATGCGGTTTAATTATTGAGATCGAGCCACGACTAAAACGCCTTTCCTTTTGAAAATCGGTTCAGTTTTGACAAAGTTATAGGTTCGGAAAGTTTTGACATAGTTATAGGTTCGGAAAGTTTTGAAAAAGTTATAGGTTCGGAAAGTTTTAACATTAATTTCGAAAAAAAAAACATTTCTAAATGTGAATGCGGTTTAATTTTTGAGATCGAGCCACGACTAAAACGCCTTTGCTTTTGAAAATCGGTTCAGTTTTGACAAAGTTATAGGTTTGGAAAGTTTTGACATATTTATAGGTTCGGAAAGTTTTGACATGAATTTCGAAAAAAAAAACATTTGCAACTATGAATGCGGTTTAATTATTGAGATCGAGCCACGACTAAAACGCCTTTCCTTTTGAAAATCGGTTCAGTTTTGACAAAGTTATAGGTTCTGAAAGTTTTGACATATTTATAGGTTCGGAAAGATTTGACAAAAAGAGATTTGAGATCGAGCCACGACTAAAACGCCTTTCCTTTTGAAAATCGGTTCAGTTTTGACAAAGTTATAGGTTCGGAAAGTTTGAACACAGTTAAAGGTTCGGACAGTTTTGACAAAGTTATAGGTTCGGAAAGTTTTGACATAAATTTGGAAAAAAAAAACATTTGCAACTATGAATGCGGTTTAATTATTGAGATCAAGCCACGACTAAAACGCCTTTCCTTTTGATAATCGCTTTAGTTTTGACAAAGTTATTGGTTCGGAAAGTTTTGACATAGGTATAGATTTGGAAAGTTTTGACAAAGTTACAGGTTCGGAAAAATTTAACACGAATTTCGAGATCGAGCCACGACTAAAACGCATTTCCTTTTGCAAATCGGTTCAGTTTTGACAAAGTTATAAGTTCGGAAAGTTTTGACATAGTTATAGGTTATGAAAGTTTTGACATATTTATAGGTTCGGAAAGATTTGACATGAATTTCGAAATAAAAAACATTTCTAACTATGAATGCGGTTTAACTATTGAGATCGAGCCACGACTAAAACGCCTTTCCTTTTGAAAATCGGTTCAGTTTTGACAAAGTTATAGGTTCGGAAAGTTTTGACATAGTTATAGGTTTGGAAAGTTTTGACAAAGTTATAGGTTCTAAAAGTTTTAACATGAATTTCGAAAAAAAAAACATTTCCAACTATGAATGCGGTTTAATTATTGAGATCGAGCCACGACTAAAACGCCTTTCCTTTTGAAAATCGGTTCAGTTTTGACAAAGTTATAGGTTCAGAAAGTTTTGACATATTTATAGGTTCGGAAAGTTTTGACATGAATTTCGAAAAAAAAACATTTGCAACTATGAATGCTGTTTAATTATTGAGATCGATCCACGACTAAAACGCCTTTCCTTTTGAAAATCGGTTTAGTTTTGACAAAGTTATAGGTTCGGAAAGTTTGAACACAGTTAAAGGTTCGGAAAGTTTTGACAAAGTTATAGGTTCCGAAAGTTTTAACATGAATTTCGACAAAAAAAAAACATTTCCAATTATAAATTCGGTTTAATTATTGAGATCGAGCCACGACTAAATCGCCTTTCCTTTTGAAAATCGGTTCAGTTTTGACAAAGTTATAAGTTCTGAAAGTTTAGACATAGTTATAGGTTCGGAAAGTTTTGATAAAGTTATAGGTTCGGAAAGTTTTAACATTAATTTCGAAAAAAAAAAACATTTCTAAATGTGAATGCGGTTTAATTTTTGAGATCGAGCCACGACTAAAACGCCTTTGCTTTTGAAAATCGGTTCAGTTTTGACAAAGTTATAGGTTCGGAAAGTTTTGACAAAGTTACAGGTTCGGAAAAATTTAACATGAATTTCGAAAAAAAAACATTTGCAACTATGAATGCGGTTTAATTATTGAGATCGAGCCACGACTAAAACGCCTTTCCTTTTGATAATCGGTTCAGTTTTGACAAAGTTATTGGTTCGGAAAGTTTTGACATAGGTATAGGTTTGGAAAGTTTTGACAAAGTTATAGGTTCGGAAAGTTTTGACACAGTTAAAGGTTCGAAAAAATTAACAAAGTTATAGGTTCGGAAAGTTTTGACATAAATTTCGAAAAAAAAAAACATTTCCCACTATGAATGCGGTTTAATTATTGAGATCGAGCCACGACTAAAACGCCTTTCCTTTTGAAAATCGGTTCAGTTTTGACAAAGTTATAGGTTCGGAAAGTTGTGACACAGTTAAAGGTTCGGAAAGTTTTGATAAAGTTATAGGTTCGGAAAGTTTTAACATGAATTTCGAAAAAAACAAACATTTCTAACGGTGAATGCGGTTTAATTTTTGAGATCGAGCCACGACTAAAACGCCTTTCCTTTTGAAAATCGGTTCAGTTTTGACAAACTTATAGGTTCGGAAAGTTTTGACATATTTATAGGTTCGGAAAGTTTTGACATGAATTTCGAAAAAAAAAACATTTGCAACTATGAATGCGGTTTAATTATTGAGATCGAGGCACGACTAAAACGCCTTTCCTTTTGAAAATCGGTTCAGCTTTGACAAAGTTATAGGTTCGGAAAGTTAAGACATAAATTTCGAAAAAAAAACATTTCCAACTATGAATGCGGTTAAATTATTGAGATCGAGCCACGACTAAAACGCCTTTCCTTTTGAAAATCGGTTCAGTTTTGACAAAGTTATAGGTTCTGAAAGTTTTGACATATTTATAGATTCGGAAAGATTTGAAATGAATTTCGAAATAAAAAACATTTCTAACTATGAATGCGGTTTAACTATTGAGATCGAGCCATGACTAAAACGCCTTTCCTTTTGAAAATCGGTTCAGTTTTGACAAAGTTATAGGTTCGGAAAGTTTTGACACAGTTAAAGGTTCGGAAAGTTTTGACAAAGTTAAAGGTTCGGAAAGTTTTGACATAGTTATAGGTTCGGAAAGTTTTGAAAAAGTTATAGGTTCGGAAAGTTTTAACATGAATTTCGAAAAAAAAAACATTTCTAACTGTGAATGCGGTTTAATTTTTGAGATCGAGCTACGACTAAAACGCCTTTCCTTTTGAAAATCGGTTCAGTTTTGACAAAGTTATAGGTTCTGAAAGTTTAGACATATTTATAGGTTCGGAAAGTTTTGACATGAATTTCAAAAAAAAAAACATTTGCGGGCTAATTATTGAGATCAAGCCACGACTAAAACGCCTTTCTATTTGAAAATCGGTTCAGTTTTGACAAAGTTATAGGTTCGGAAAGTTTTGACACAGTTAAAGGATCGGAAAGTTTTGACAAAGTTATAGGTTCGGAAAGTTTTGACATAAATTTCGAAAAAAAAACATTTCCAACTATGAATGCGGTTTAATTATTGAGATCGAGCAACGGCTAAAACGACTTTCCTTTTGATAATCGGTTTAGTTTTGACAAAGTTATTGGTTCGGAAAGTTTTGACATAGGTATAGGTTTGGAAAGTTTTGACATGAATTTAAAAAAAAAAAACATTTGCGGTTTAATTATTGAGATCAAGCCACGACTAAAACGCCTTTCCTTTTGATAATCGGTTTAGTTTTGACAAAGTTATTGGTTCGGAAAGTTTTGACATAGGTATAGGTTTGGAAAGTTTTGACAAAGTTACAGGTTCGGAAAAATTTAATTTGAATTTCGAGATCGAGCCACGACTAAAACGCCTTTCCTTTTGCAAATCGGTTCAGTTTTGACAAAGTTATATGTTCGGAAAGTTTTGACATAGTTATAGGTTCTGAAAGTTTTGACATATTTATAGGTTCGGAAAAATTTGACATGAATTTCGAAATAAAAAACATTTCTAACTATGAATGCGGTTTAACTATTGAGATCGAGCAACGACTAAAACGCCTTTCCTTTTGAAAATCGGTTCAGTTTTGACAAAGTTATAGGTTCGGAAAGTTTTGACAAAGTTATAGGTTCTGAAAGTTTTGACATATTTATATGTTCGGAAAGTTTTAACATGAATTTCGAAAAAAAAAACATTTGCAACTATGAATGCGGTTTAATTATTGAGATCGAGCCACGACTAAAACGCCTTTCCTTTTGAAAATCGGTTCCGTTTTGACGAAGTTATAGGTTCGGAAAGTTTTGACACAGTTAAAGGTTCGGAAAGTTTTGACAAAGTTATAGGTTCGGAAAGTTTTGACATAAATTTCGAAAAAAAAAGCATTTCCAACTATGAATGCGGTTTAATTATTGAGATCGAGCAACGACTTAAACGCCTTTCCTTTTGAAAATCGGTTCCGTTTTGATAAAGTTATTGGTTCGGAAAGTTTTGAGATAGGTATAGGTTTGGAAAGTTTTGACAAAGTTACAGGTTCGGAAAAATTTAACATGAATTTCGAAAAAAAAAACATTTGCAATTATGAATGCGGTTTAATTATTCAGATCGAGCCACGACTAAAACGCCTTTTCTTTTGAAAATAGGTTTAGTTTTAACAAAGTTATAGGTTCTGAAAGTTTTGACATATTTATAGGTCCGGAAAGATTTGACATGAATTTCGAAATAAAAAAGATTTCTAACTATGAATGCGGTTTAACTATTGAGATCGAGCCACGACTAAAACGCCTTTCCTTTTGAAAATCGGTTCAGTTTTGACAAAGTTGTAGGTTCTGAAAGTTTTGACATATTTATAGGTTCGGAAAGTTTTGACATGAATTTCGAAAAAAAAAACATTTGCAACTATGAATGCGGTTTAATTATTGAGATCGAGCCACGACTAAAACGCCTTTCCTTTTGAAAATCGGTTCAGTTTTGACAAAGTTATAGGTTCGGAAAGTTTTGACACAGTTAAAGGTTCGGAAAGTTTTGACAAAGTTATAGGTTCGGAAAGTTTTGACATAAATTTCGAAAAAAAAAACATTTCCAACTATGAATGCGGTTTAATTATTGAGATCGAGCAACGACTTAAACGCCTTTCCTTTTGAAATTCGGTTCAGTTTTGATAAAGTTATTGGTTCGGAAAGTTTTGACATAGGTATAGGTTTGGAAAGTTTTGACAAAGTTACAGGTTCGGAAAAATTTAAACTGAATTTCGAAAAAAAAACATTTCCAACTATGAATGCGGTTTAATTATTGAGATCGAGCCACGACTAAAACGTCTTCCTTTTGCAAATCGGTTCAGTTTTGACAAAGTATATGTTCTGAAAGTTTTGACATAGTTATAGGTTCGGAAAGTTTTGAAAAAGTTATAGGTTCGGAAAGTTTTAACATGAATTTCGACAAAAAAAAATATTTCTAACTGTGAATGCGGTTTAATTTTTGAGATCGAGCCACGACTAAAACGCCTTTCCTTTTGAAAATCGGTTCAGTTTTGACAAAGTTATAGGTTCGGAAAGTTTTGACATATTTATAGGTTCGGAAAGTTTTGACATGAATTTCGAAAAAAAAAAACATTTGCAACTATGAATGCGGTTTAATTATTGAGATCGAGCCACGACTAAAACGCCTTTCCTTTTGAAAATCGGTTCAGTTGTGACAAAGTTATAGGTTCGGAAAGTTTTGACACAGTTAAAGGTTCGGAAAGTTTTGACAAAGTTATAGGTTCGGAGAGTTTTGACATAAATTTCGAAAAAAAAAACATTTCCAACTAAGAATGCGGTTTAATTATTGAGATCGAGCAACGACTTAAACGCCTTTCCTTTTGAAAATCGGTTCAGTTTTGACAAAGTTATTGGTTCGGAAAGTTTTGACATAGGTATAGGTTTGGAAAGTTTTGACAAAGTTACAGGTTCGGAAAAATTTAACATGAATTTCGAAAAAAAAAACATTTCTAACTGTGAATGCGGTTTAATTATTGAGATTGAGCCACGACTAAAACGACTTTCCTTTTGAAAATCGGTTCAGTTTTGACAAAGTTATAGGTTCGGAAAGTTTTGGCAAAGTTATAGGTTCGGAAAGTTTTAACATGAATTTCGAAAAAAAAAAAATGTCCAACTATGAATGCGGTTTAATTATTGAGATCGAGCCACGACTAAAACACCATTCCTTTTGAAAATCGGTTCAGTTTTGACAAAGTTATAGGTTCGGAAAGTTTTGACATAGTTATAGGTTCGGAAAGTTTTGAAAAAGTTATATGTTCGGAAAGTTTTAACATGAATTTCGAAATAAAAAACATATCTAACTATGAATACGGTTTAACTATTGAGATCGAGCTACGATTGAAACGCCTTTCCTTTTGAAAATCGGTTCAGTTTTGACAAAGTTATAGGTTCTGAAAGTTTTGACATATTTATAGGTTCGGAAAGTTTTGACATGAATTTCGAAAAAAAAAGCATTTCCAACTATGAATGCGGTTTAATTATTGAGATCGAGCAACGACTTAAACGCCTTTCCTTTTGAAAATCGGTTCCGTTTTGATAAAGTTATTGGTTCGGAAAGTTTTGAGATAGGTATAGGTTTGGAAAGTTTTGACAAAGTTACAGGTTCGGAAAAATTTAACATGAATTTCGAAAAAAAAAACATTTGCAATTATGAATGCGGTTTAATTATTGAGATCGAGCAACGACTTAAACGCCTTTCCTTTTGAAAATCGGTTCCGTTTTGATAAAGTTATTGGTTCGGAAAGTTTTGAGATAGGTATAGGTTTGGAAAGTTTTGACAAAGTTATAGGTTCGGAAAGTTTTGACATAAATTTCGAAAAAAAAAGCATGTCCAACTATGAATGCGGTTTAATTATTGAGATCGAGCAACGACTTAAACGCCTTTCCTTTTGAAAATCGGTTCCGTTTTGATAAAGTTATTGGTTCGGAAAGTTTTGAGATAGGTATAGGTTTGGAAAGTTTTGACAAAGTTACAGGTTCGGAAAAATTTAACATGAATTTCGAAAAAAAAAACATTTGCAATTATGAATGCGGTTTAATTATTCAGATCGAGCCACGACTAAAACGCCTTTTCTTTTGAAAATAGGTTTAGTTTTAACAAAGTTATAGGTTCTGAAAGTTTTGACATATTTATAGGTCCGGAAAGATTTGACATGAATTTCGAAATAAAAAACATTTCTAACTATGAATGCGGTTTAACTATTGAGATCGAGCCACGACTAAAACGCCTTTCCTTTTGAAAATCGGTTCAGTTTTGACAAAGTTGTAGGTTCTGAAAGTTTTGACATATTTATAGGTTCGGAAAGTTTTGACATGAATTTCGAAAAAAAAAACATTTGCAACTATGAATGCGGTTTAATTATTGAGATCGAGCCACGACTAAAACGCCTTTCCTTTTGAAAATCGGTTCAGTTTTGACAAAGTTATAGGTTCGGAAAGTTTTGACACAGTTAAAGGTTCGGAAAGTTTTGACAAAGTTATAGGTTCGGAAAGTTTTGACATAAATTTCGAAAAAAAAAACATTTCCAACTATGAATGCGGTTTAATTATTGAGATCGAGCAACGACTTAAACGCCTTTCCTTTTGAAATTCGGTTCAGTTTTGATAAAGTTATTGGTTCGGAAAGTTTTGACATAGGTATAGGTTTGGAAAGTTTTGACAAAGTTACAGGTTCGGAAAAATTTAAACTGAATTTCGAAAAAAAAACATTTCCAACTATGAATGCGGTTTAATTATTGAGATCGAGCCACGACTAAAACGTCTTCCTTTTGCAAATCGGTTCAGTTTTGACAAAGTATATGTTCTGAAAGTTTTGACATAGTTATAGGTTCGGAAAGTTTTGAAAAAGTTATAGGTTCGGAAAGTTTTAACATGAATTTCGACAAAAAAAAATATTTCTAACTGTGAATGCGGTTTAATTTTTGAGATCGAGCCACGACTAAAACGCCTTTCCTTTTGAAAATCGGTTCAGTTTTGACAAAGTTATAGGTTCGGAAAGTTTTGACATATTTATAGGTTCGGAAAGTTTTGACATGAATTTCGAAAAAAAAAAACATTTGCAACTATGAATGCGGTTTAATTATTGAGATCGAGCCACGACTAAAACGCCTTTCCTTTTGAAAATCGGTTCAGTTTTGACAAAGTTATAGGTTCGGAAAGTTTTGACACAGTTAAAGGTTCGGAAAGTTTTGACAAAGTTATAGGTTCGGAGAGTTTTGACATAAATTTCGAAAAAAAAAACATTTCCAACTAAGAATGCGGTTTAATTATTGAGATCGAGCAACGACTTAAACGCCTTTCCTTTTGAAAATCGGTTCAGTTTTGACAAAGTTATTGGTTCGGAAAGTTTTGACACAGGTATAGGTTTGGAAAGTTTTGACAAAGTTACAGGTTCGGAAAAATTTAACATGAATTTCGAAAAAAAAAACATTTCTAACTGTGAATGCGGTTTAATTATTGAGATTGAGCCACGACTAAAACGACTTTCCTTTTGAAAATCGGTTCAGTTTTGACAAAGTTATAGGTTCGGAAAGTTTTGGCAAAGTTATAGGTTCGGAAAGTTTTAACATGAATTTCGAAAAAAAAAAATTTCCAACTATGAATGCGGTTTAATTATTGAGATCGAGCCACGACTAAAACACCATTCCTTTTGAAAATCGGTTCAGTTTTGACAAAGTTATAGGTTCGGAAAGTTTTGACATAGTTATAGGTTCGGAAAGTTTTGAAAAAGTTATATGTTCGGAAAGTTTTAACATGAATTTCGAAATAAAAAACATATCTAACTATGAATACGGTTTAACTATTGAGATCGAGCTACGATTGAAACGCCTTTCCTTTTGAAAATCGGTTCAGTTTTGACAAAGTTATAGGTTCTGAAAGTTTTGACATATTTATAGGTTCGGAAAGTTTTGACATGAATTTAAAAAAAAAAAACATTTGCGGTTTAATTATTGCGATCAAGCCACTACTAAAACGCCTTTCCATTTGATAATCGGTTTAGTTTTGACAAAGTTATTGGTTCGGAAAGTTTTGACATAGGTATAGGTTTGGAAAGTTTTGACAAAGTTACAGGTTCCGAAATATTTAACATGAATTTCGAGATCGAGCCACGACTAAAACGCCTTTCCTTTTGCAAATCGGTTCAGTTTTGACAAAGTTATATGTTCGGAAAGTTTTGACATAGTTATAGGTTCGGAAAGTTTTGACAAAGTTATAGGTTCCGAAAGTTTTAACATGAATTTCGACAAAAAAAAACATTTCCAACTATAAATTCGGTTTAATTATTGAGATCGAGCCACGACTAAAACGCCTTTCCTTTTGAAAATCGGTTCAGTTTTGACAAAGTTATAGATTCGGAAAGTTTTGACATTGTTATAGGTTCGGAAAGTTTTGAAAAAGTTATAGGTTCGGAAAGTTTTGACATAAATTTCGAAAAAAAAAGCATTTCCAACTATGAATGCGGTTTAATTATTGAGATCGAGCAACGACTTAAACGCCTTTCCTTTTGAAAATCGGTTCCGTTTTGATAAAGTTATTGGTTCGGAAAGTTTTGAGATAGGTATAGGTTTGGAAAGTTTTGACAAAGTTACAGGTTCGGAAAAATTTAACATGAATTTCGAAAATAAAAACATTTGCAATTATGAATGCGGTTTAATTATTCAGATCGAGCCACGACTAAAACGCCTTTTCTTTTGAAAATAGGTTTAGTTTTAACAAAGTTATAGGTTCTGAAAGTTTTGACATATTTATAGGTCCGGAAAGATTTGACATGAATTTCGAAATAAAAAACATTTCTAACTATGAATGCGGTTTAACTATTGAGATCGAGCCACGACTAAAACGCCTTTCCTTTTGAAATTCGGTTCAGTTTTGACAAAGTTATAGGTTCTGAAAGTTTTGACATATTTATAGGTTCGGAAAGTTTTGACATGAATTTCGAAAGTTATAGGTTCGGAAAGTTTTGACATAGTTATAGGTTTGGAAAGTTTTGACAAAGTTATAGGTTCTAAAAGTTTTAACATGGATTTCGAAAAAAAAACATTTCCAACTATGAATGCGGTTTAATTATTGAGATCGAGCCACGACTCAAACGCCTTTCCTTTTGAAAATCGGTTTAGTTTTGACAAAGTTATTGGTTCGGAAAGTTTTGACATAGGTAGAGGTTTGGAAAGTTTTGACAAAGTTACAGGTTCGGAAATATTTAACATGAATTTCGAGATCGAGCCATGACTAAAACGCCTTTCCTTTTGCAAATCGGTTCAGTTTTGACAAAGTTATATGTTCGGAAAGTTTTGACATAGTTATAGGTTCGGAAAGTTTTGACAAAGTTATAGGTTCCGAAAGTTTTAACATGAATTTCGACAAAAAAAAACATTTCCAACTATAAATTCGGTTTAATTATTGAGATCGAGCCACGACTAAAACGCCTTTCCTTTTAAAAATCGGTTCAGTTTTGACAAAGTTATAGGTTCGGAAAGTTTTGACACAGTTAAAGGTTCGGAAAGTTTTGACATATTTATAGGTTCGGAAAGTTTTGACATGAATTTCGAAAGTTATAGGTTCGGAAAGTTTTGACATAGTTATAGGTTTGGAAAGTTTTGACAAAGTTATAGGTTCTAAAAGTTTTAACATGTATTTCGAAAAAAAAACATTTCCAACTATGAATGCGGTTTAATTATTGAGATCGAGCCACGACTCAAACGCCTTTCCTTTTGAAAATCGGTTCAGTTTTGACAAAGTTATAGGTTCGGAAAGTTTTGACATAGTTATAGGTTCGAAAAGTTTTGAAAAAGTTATAGGTTCGGAAAGTTTTAACATGAATTGCGAAAAAAAAAACATTTCTAACTGTGAATGCGGTTTAATTTTTGAGATCGAGCCACGACTAAAACGCCTTTTCTTTTGAAAATCGGTTCAGTTTTGACAAAGTTATAGGTTCTGAAAGTTTTGACATATTTATAGGTTCGGAAAGTTTTGACATGAATTTCGAAAAAAAAAACATTTCCAACTATGAATGCGGTTTAATTATTGAGATCGAGCCACGACTAAAACGCCTTTCCTTTTAGAAAATCGGTTCAGTTTTGACAAAGTTATAGGTTCGGAAAGTTTTGACACAGTTAAAGGTTCGGAAAGTTTTGACAAAGTTATAGGTTCGGAAAGTTTTGACATAAATTTCAAAAAAAAAAAAACATTTCCAACTATGAATGCGGTTTAATTATTGAGATCGAGCAACGACTTAAACGCCTTTCCTTTTGAAATTCGGTTCAGTTTTGATAAAGTTATTGGTTCGGAAAGTTTTGACATAGGTATAGGTTTGGAAAGTTTTGACAAAGTTACAGGTTCGGAAAAATTTAAACTGAATTTCGAAAAAAAAACATTTCCAACTATGAATGCGGTTTAATTATTGAGATCGAGCCACGACTAAAACGCCTTTTCTTTTGAAAATCGGTTCAGTTTTGACAAAGTTATAGGTTCTGAAAGTTTTGACATATTTATAGGTTCGGAAAGTTTTGACATGAATTTCGAAAAAAAAAACATTTCCAACTATGAATGCGGTTTAATTATTGAGATCGAGCCACGACTAAAACGCCTTTTCTTTTGAAAATAGGTTTAGTTTTAACAAAGTTATAGGTTCTGAAAGTTTTGACATATTTATAGGTCCGGAAAGATTTGACATGAATTTCGAAATAAAAAACATTTCTAACTATGAATGCGGTTTAACTATTGAGATCGAGCCACGACTAAAACGCCTTTCCTTTTGAAAATCGGTTCAGTTTTGACAAAGTTATAGGTTCTGAAAGTTTTGACATATTTATAGGTTCGGAAAGTTTTGACATGAATTTCGAAAGTTATAGGTTCGGAAAGTTTTGACATAGTTATAGGTTTGGAAAGTTTTGACAAAGTTATAGGTTCTAAAAGTTTTAACATGTATTTCGAAAAAAAAACATTTCCAACTATGAATGCGGTTTAATTATTGAGATCGAGCCACGACTCAAACGCCTTTCCTTTTGAAAATCGGTTCAGTTTTGACAAAGTTATAGGTTCGGAAAGTTTTGACATAGTTATAGGTTCGAAAAGTTTTGAAAAAGTTATAGGTTCGGAAAGTTTTAACATGAATTGCGAAAAAAAAACATTTCTAACTGTGAATGCGGTTTAATTTTTGAGATCGAGCCACGACTAAAACGCCTTTTCTTTTGAAAATCGGTTCAGTTTTGACAAAGTTATAGGTTCTGAAAGTTTTGACATATTTATAGGTTCGGAAAGTTTTGACATGAATTTCGAAAAAAAAAACATTTCCAACTATGAATGCGGTTTAATTATTGAGATCGAGCCACGACTAAAACGCCTTTCCTTTTAAAAATCGGTTCAGTTTTGACAAAGTTATAGGTTCGGAAAGTTTTGACACAGTTAAAGGTTCGGAAAGTTTTGACAAAGTTATAGGTTCGGAAAGTTTTGACATAAATTTCAAAAAAAAAAAACAGGTTTAATTATTGAGATCGAGCAACGACTTAAACGCCTTTCCTTTTGAAATTCGGTTCAGTTTTGATAAAGTTATTGGTTCGGAAAGTTTTGACATAGGTATAGGTTTGGAAAGTTTTGACAAAGTTACAGGTTCGGAAAAATTTAAACTGAATTTCGAAAAAAAAACATTTCCAACTATGAATGCGGTTTAATTATTGAGATCGAGCCACGACTAAAACGCCTTTCCTTTTGCAAATCGGTTTAGTTTTGACAAAGT
>JAWNNV010001080.1:0-83476 GCA_035044485.1 Scaptomyza reducta
GAAATAAATATAAATTTAATTATATATATATATTGGAATAATATACAACTTACGTTATAGTCTTCTTCTCCGTAGTCTTCGGTTCGGGTCTTGCACGATTAAGCACCTTGAGGAAGTCGGAGGTTTTTGCTCGCATACGCGAATGAATATACGCCTTTGAACACTTTAAGCAAATAGCAAAGATTAGCATATAATATACAATATTATAGTTCCATCCATAACTTACCTTGATGTGGTAATGCAAATAATCTCGGAACATGTGTATTAAATTGATGGTATTATCCCGCGTCTCCTTGTTGGTATGTCGAGGGAATAGCACTATAAATATAAAATCAGAAAAAATGAATTAGTGATAAACCAAAATAGGAAAAGGAATACGAAATGAGGAAAACTATCCATCGAAGGATTGACTACCCAGGGTTTAACTGTACACCAACACAAGTCATCTGTTATAATATGAGGGATTAAACAGGATGCCGTTCGCATTTAATTTGATTTGGGAGCATTTGAGACACAAATCATATGAGATTTCTTGAATATGCCACTTTGACTCCACAGAGTATAACAGATTCAGGCTATTGTACACCAACACAAGTCATCTGTTATAATATGTAAGATTAAACAGGATGCCGTTCGCATTTAGGTTGATTTGGGAGCATTTGAGACACAATCCAAAAGGTTTTTCCTGAAATATGCCACTTTGACTCCACAGAGTATAACAGAATATAAGTAGCTGTACACCAACACAAGTCATCTGTTATAATATATAGGACTAAACAGGATGCCGTTCGCATTTAATTTGATTTGGGAGCATTTGAGACACAAATCAGATGAGATTCCGTGAATATGTCACTTTGACTCCACAGAGTATAACAGATTAGGAGTAGCTGTACACCAACACAAGTCATCTGTTATAATATGAGGGATTAAACAGGATGCCGTTCGCATTTAGGTTGCTTTGGGAGCATTTGAGACACAAATCAGATGAGATTTCTTGAGTATGCCACTTTCACTCCACAGAGTATAACAGATTATGAGTTATTATACACCAACACAAGTCATCTGTTCTAATATGAGGGATTAAACAGGATGCCGTTCGCATTTAATTGGATTTGGGAGCATTTGAGACACAAATCAGATGAGATTTCTTGAATATGCCACTTTAACTCCACAGAGTATAACAGAATAGAAGTAGCTGTACACCAACACAAGTCATCTGTTATAATATGTAGGATTAAACAGGATGCCGTTCGCATTTAGGTTGCTTTGGGAGCATTTGAGACACAAATCAGATGAGATTTCTTGAATATGCCACTTTGACTCCACAGAGTATAACAGATTAGGAGTAGCTGTACACCAACACAAGTCATCTGTTATAATATGAATGATTATACAGGATGCCGTTCGCATTTAGGTTGATTTGGGAGCATTTGAGACACAAATCAGATGAGATTTCTTGAATATGCCACTTTGACTCCACAGAGTATAACAGATTAGGAGTAGCTGTACACCAACACAAGTCATCTGTTATAATATGAGGGATTAAACAGGATGCCGTTCGCATTTATTTTGATTTGGGAGCATTTGAGACACAATCCAAAGGATTTTCCTGAAATATGCCACTTTGACTCCACAGAGTATAACAGAATAGAACTAGCTGTACACCAACACAAGTCATCTGTTATAATATGAGGGATTAAACAGGATGCCGTTCGCATTTAGGTTGATTTGGGAGCATTTGAGACACAAATCAGATGAGATTCCGTGAATATGCCACTTTGACTCCACAGAGTATAACAGATTAGGAGTAGCTGTACACCAACACAATTCATCTGTATTAATATTTGAGATTAAACAGGATGCCGTTCGCATTTACTTTGATTTGGGAGCATTTGAGACACAAATCAGATGAGATTTCTTGATTATGCCACTTTGACTCCACAGAGTATAACAGATTGAAAGCTATTGTACACCAACACAAGTCATCTGTTATAATATGTAGGATTAAACAGGATGCCGTTCGCATTTAAATTGATTTGGGAGCATTTGAGACACAAATCAGATGAGATTTCTTGAGTATGCCACTTTGACTCCATAGAGGGAAACCAATTTGGAAGGAATCTCGGTTCGTGACGTACCGAATGTAACGTAGCCAATGTTATCGCCAACTCTGGCATCGGAGTTAGCCAATTCCAAAGGTGGTTCGCGGTGCGAGAAGAGTACTTGTGGCGCTGTATGCGATGCACGTCGTCCCTCTCTCAATTCCTGCATGAACACCTTGCCGATGATGACATCATCCTCATCCCGAAAAATGGTGCTGAAGACAACGGTTACTCGATCAGGCTTTGCCTCCACATATCTGTTGGTCAAAATAGGGTTTTAATTGATTGGTTTTGGTGCTAAACATTATGATCAAATAGTTCTTACAGCGTCTCATCGTTGCGATAGTTGATGACTGCCCGTTTTTGAACCTCTTCGCCCTGTTCCTGGAAATCGAAGTATTTCTCGAACACTGAGGCAAAACAGTTGCGCTTCAGCAGTCCAATTCCCTTTGCAATTTTCCTCCAATCCTCGGGTATATCATCCAGATTAATAAGTACAGAAACATTGTAGCCTGCGAATGAATAATTGAATAGGTTTTTAGCAAAGTTTCTTTATACTTTAAGGTTCATTTATAGTCCTTTACCTTCCTCCGTATCGGTTAGCAAACTTCCGTATTCCCTTTTCAGCAGCTCATCCGCTCCGTGCTCCTGCAGCTGTTTATAGAACTTAAGCGAAATGCTTATCTATTGAATGAAACAAAACATCTGTTAAATTGTTATACAAAAGCAGTTTATTTCATTACTTACCCGCACTTTTGTTTTATCACCATTCACATTGGACATATGATATAGAACGCCATCAAAATCCGCTATTCGTATATCTATCGATTCTGGTTTGAGTCTGCAAAGTAAATATATAGCACAAGAAATCATTAGTAAACAGTCAAGTTGCCCTTATTGTATATCTTATCGCCCGCATGCCTATGTGTTGAGGTGATTAGCTCATGCAAACATTAACAATAAATATATATAAATAAAAAATCAAGTTTATATATGCCATATTGACTTTATAGTATTTTTGTACACCAACACAAGTCATCTGTTATAATATGAAGGATTAAACAGGATGCCGTTCGCATTTAATTTGATTTGGGAGCATTTGAGACACAAATAAGATGAGATTTCTTGAATATGCCACTTTGACTCCACAGAGTATAACAGAATTGGAGTTATTGTACACCAACACAAGTCATCTGTTATAATATATAGGATTAAACAGGATGCCGTTCGCATTTAGGTTGATTTGGGAGCATTTGAGACACAATACAGAGGAATTTACTGAATTATGACACTTTGACTCCAAAGAGTATAACAGAATTGGAGTTATTGTACACCAACACAAGTCATCTGTTATAATATGAGACATTAAACAGGATGCCGTTCGCATTTAATTTGATTTGGGAGTATTTGAGACACAAATCAGATGAGATTTCTTGAATATGCCACTTTCACTCCACAGAGTATAACAGAATAGAAGTAGCTGTACACCAACACAAGTCATCTGTTATAATATAAAGGATTAAACAGGATGCCGTTCGCATTTTGGTTGCTTTGGGAGCATTTGAGACACAAATCAGATGAGATTTCTTGAATATGCCACTTTGACTCCAGAGTATAACAGAATATAAGTAGCTGTACACCAACACAAGTCATCTGTTATAATATGAGGGATTAAACAGGATGCCGTTCGCATTTAATTTGATTTGGGAGCATTTGAGACACAAATCAGATGAGATTTCTTGAATATGCCACTTTGACTCCACAGAGTATAACAGAATTGGAGTTATTGTACACCAACACAAGTCATCTGTTATAATATATAGGATTAAACAGGATGCCGTTCGCATTTAATTTGATTTGGGAGCATTTGAGACACAAATCAGATGATATTTCTTGAATATGCCACTTTGACTCCACAGAGTATAACAGAATTGGAGTTATTGTACACCAACACAAGTCATCTGTTATAATATATAGGATTAAACAGGATGCCGTTCGCATTTAATTTGATTTGGGAGCATTTGAGACACAATACAGAGGAATTTACTGAATTATGACACTTTGACTCCACAGAGTATAACAGAATAGAAGTAGCTGTACACCAACACAAGTCATCTGTTATAATATGAAGGATTAAACAGGATGCCGTTCGCATTAAGTTGATTTGGGAGCATTTGAGACACAATCCAGAGGATTTTACTGAATTATGACACTTTGACTCCACAGAATATAACAGATTAGCATTTATTGTATACCAACACAAGTCATCTGTTATAATATGAAGGATTAAACAGGATGCCGTTCGCATTTAATTTGATTTGGGAGCATTTGAGACACAATACAGAGGAATTTACTGAATTATGACACTTTGACTCCACAGAGTATAACAGAATAGAAGTAGCTGTACACCAACACAAGTCATCTGTTATAATATGAGGGATTAAACAGGATGCCGTTCGCATTTAATTTGATTTGGGAGCATTTGAGACACAAATCAGATGAGATTTCTTGAATGTGCCACTTTCACTCCAGAGTATAACAGAATAGAAGTAGCTGTACACCAACACAAGTCATCTGTTATAATATGAGGGATTAAACAGGATGCCGTTCGCATTTAATTTGATTTGGGAGCATTTGAGACACAATACAGAGGAATTTACTGAATTATGACACTTTGACTCCACAGAGTATAACATATTAGGAGTTATTGTACACCAACACAAGTCATCTGTTATAATATGAAGGATTAAACAGGATGCCGTTCGCATTTAATTTGATTTGGGAGCATTTGAGACACAAATCAGATGAGATTTCTTGAATATGCCACTTTGACTCCACAGAGTATAACAGATTAGCATTTATTGTACACCAACACAAGTCATCTGTTATAATATGAGGTATTAAACAGGATGCCGTTCGCATTTTGGTTGCTTTGGGAGCATTTGAGACACAATTCAGAGGAATTTACTGAATTATGACACTTTGACTCCGCGGTGTATAACAGAATTTTGCTGAAACAATTGGGTATTTTGTATCGCTTGGCAACCGGCGCCCAAAGGCCTTTCAAAGATGACTCAAATGCATTTGTGATATACGTGTGCGTGTGTGAGTGTGTGGGAGAGGTGCGCATTATGCATAAACGATGCGATAAATGAGCTAAAGTGAATTAACAAATGCTGCGCGGGTAGCCGAAGGGGAAACGAAGGCTGCATCACACAAGCATACAAATACTACGAACTCACAAACACACACACACACACACGCTCGCAAACGTACACGACATGAGTGTACGCCAAGTTAAACCTACACCCGATTTTACTGTAAGGCTCCCGTACAAAATGTATGTGTGTGTGTATGTGAAACACACTGATAAACATAACGAAAATTGATAAGGCAAGAAAATAGATAAATGAAAGAAAAAGAAAAAAAAATGGGACACTTTTACAGTTAGCGAGTATAAGACAGCGGTATAAGAAGAAGACTCACCCTGCCTGTGCATTGCGGTATTTGACCAAAAGCGTTTCCTCAATAATACGATTATTGATTTCCAGCAATATCATCTTGAATTGATTTTAATGTGTGTTTTTGTTTCAAATCGATTTTTAATAAAATTGGTAAAAATAACCAAAAAGCGATGACAAATTTATGACGTTGCCTTTGCCGCTCCGGCTGCGAATGCGCTGCTCTTTCGTGCGGTAACTGTTTCTTTGCTGTTGCTGTTGCTGCTGCTGTTCGCTGTCGCTGGTTTTTTTTAGCTGCGAATGCGTTTGTGTTGGTGTGAGAGACTGCTACGTTTTATGGGGGAGATTGCTTGACTGGCAGCTCCAACTCACAAACACACTAGCATGCACGTACATGCACACGCACACGCACACATATATACATGCATGGAAAAAATAAAGAAACACACTCACGCGTCGTCTTGCTGGTATTTATGTGTTTCTATTTATGTATGTATGTGCGAAGCGTATTTTAATGAATCAACAACAAAAACTGGGCGGAGCGTTTTGCTGTTTTTTTGCCCATAAGTTGCTGTCGGCTTTTTTTTTGGGTGATCTCCGTGCACACACTTGCAAATTCCAACACACACACACACACACACACACATGAACTCACGGTCTCTGCTTAATTGGGACACTTGTAATTTTCACTCATCAATTACAATGCATTTGCCGGCTCGGTGCGTAAATAGTTTAACAACTTCTGCTGTTATATTGCAGTTGCTTGCATTTAATTATGTGCATTTGATTATAAAAATCAGAAATATTCAATGCGCGTATCCATGTGGCCAGCTACTTGATGCTTGTGTGGCCAGGTATTGCGAACGAAATACCAGGGCTGCACCACAACTATTGCAAAACATATTTAGCGATGAGCAATTTAATATCGATATATCGATAAGCGGGTGCAGCTGTTCTTCTCTTTTCAACAACATAAACAAATACATTATTAAGCTGTAAAAAGAGCAAAATAAATAAATGAACGACGTTGAGCTAATCAGATTGGTTGAAATCTATCCCATACTCTACGACAAGGACTGCGCCCGCAGCGCCAAGAATGCGGCCAACAAGGACGCAGCATGGAAAACAATTTCCATGAAACTGGGCGCCAGCGAGCGCGCCTGTATTACCCGCTGGAAGAGTATACGCGATCGGTTTGGCAAGGAGTTTCGCCGCTTCCAAGACGATCCCGACAGTCCCACCTACTGGGACATGTTTCCCCAGCTGCTCTTCCTCAAGGATCACTACAAACATGGCCAGGTCAAGCACGAGAGTCTCGACGGCATGAAATTTATGCCAAGTCGCCGGAAACCGCGCTCCAATCGCCACGAGGAGCGCGACAAGCGGCCCCGCGAGGAGGAGTGCGAAGATGAGCCCGAGGACATCGAGCTGTGCCAGCAGCTCATCGAGCTGGTCAAACAGCATACGGTGCTCTACGACCGACACGAGATCCGCAACTCCAAGAATCTCTCGGCCAAAAACGCAGCGTGGCGCGCCATCTCCGAAAGCTTGAACGTATCGGGTAAGCGGGCGAAGGAAATATATTGAAACAGCTTGATATATATTTTTTCCACTTGATGTTCCAGAGCAACTGATCTACAATCGCTGGAAGAAGCTGCGGGATCGCTTTGCGCGCGAATATCGCAATCATCAGATCAATCAGGCGGCGCCCATTACCTGGCGCTACTTCAATGATCTGCTCTTTCTGGGCAGGCACTTCCGCAAGGGCGTGCCCCTGATCATTGCGAACATCAAGAAGCGCGGACGTCCGCCCAAAGCGAGGCACAGTGTGACCAGCCTGAGCACGGGAGCAGATGAGCTGGTCTATTCACCATATAGTTCGGATAACGAGGCGGATGAGATCGAGGATGAGATTCAGTATGAGGATCAGGAGGATTTCAACGATTATGTGCAATTGGAGGCAACAGAATCTCTGGGGCAACAACAACAACTGCTGCACGTGAGCACCACAATGTTGGAATCCGAAATGGAAAGCTCGGCAACAAATTCATCGGCCTTAATCGAAAGTGTGATCGAAGAGGAGGATGCAACGAGTGCAACAAGTGCTGAGAAATTAATGGGCACCGTTATTTCGAATATGGAAACGGTGTTGCAACAGTCTAAGGACTGTCTGCAGGTGCTGCAGCTGGTTGCCAACCCCGTGGAAACGAATTCCGGCGGACTCCTGAGCAAAGTTCAAATGCTGCTCGACGGTTTGAGTTCGGCCCAGAAGAAGCAAGCGGAACGTAAAATTTTACACTTTCTGTGCGAGTGTCAGATTAAAACGCTGGATGGACTGGAGATTGAGGATGTGGCGCCTTGTCACATATTAAATTAAGTAAGAATGCGTTCAAATAATGTGTTCAAAGTGTACTTTTAAGCGAAAAAGTTTTATTTTCTGAAATTAAATGCTGCGATATATCGATAACAAGGCGCGCTTTTTAAAAAGTCTGCCAGATGGCGCACTTGTGCGTTCGCAATTGTGAATAGCTTATGCTAGTTCTTATGCCAGCCAATAGATGGCCAAACTTCGCAATTGTGAACAGCTTGTGCTAGTTCTTAAGTCAGCCCATAGATGGCCAAACTTCGCAATTGTGAATAGCCTATGCTAGTTCTTAAGCTTTGTCACATATTAAATTAAGCAAGAATACGATCAAATAATGTCTTCAAAGTGTACTTTTAAGCTAAAAAAGTTTTATTTTCTGAAATTAAATGCTGCGATATATCGATAACAAAGCGCGTTTTTTAAAAAACTGAGCTGCTAGGTGTCGCACTTGTGCGTTCGCAATTGTGAATAGCTTGTGCTAGTTCTTAAGCTTTGTCACATATTAAATTAAGCAAGAATACGATCAAATAATGTGTTCAAAGCGTACTTTTAAGCTAAAAAAGTTTTATTTTCTGAAATTAAATGCTGCGATATATCGATAACAAAGCGCGTCTTAACATCTGAGCTGCCAGATGGCGCACTTGTGCGTTCGCAATTGTGAATAGCTTGTGCTAGTTCTTAAGCCAGCCAATAGATGGCCAAACTTCGCAATTGTGAATAGCATGTGCTAGTTCTTAAGCCAGCCAATAGATGGCCAAACTTCGCAATTGTGAATAGCATATGCTAGTTCTTAAGCCAGCCAATAGATGGCCAGCCTGTGCCATTTAAAACAGACCGTTACGCACGGATACAAAACAATAATCAAAAACATAATAAGAGCTAAAACTCAAAGCACACCCACGGTTTCCATCAATTATTGCAATTAATAACGCACACACACACACACATGTGTGTGTTCGTGAACCATAAACAAATTGCTGGCATGCATTAAATGTTGTCTGTCTAAAAACGAATTTGATTTTTACTTCTTCTGTTATACTAGTATACTAGTTGCCATGTTCAGTTCACACAGTGCAGTTGTTGTTGGGCCCTGTTGCTGGCTGTGCGTCAAAGAGCCGCCAAGCATAAATAATTATTAAAATAATAAACTTTAGCGCACCAAAGCACTTTTTAAGTGTCTAAGGCTCTCGTGTGTGTGTGTGTGTGCGTGTGTGAGTGTGCTGCGGTGCGCCTTTTGTTTCAACGTGTCATAAACTAATTTTGTACAAATAAACAGGCGTCGGCGTCGTTTGAAGTTACGCGGATTTGTATCGCGGGATTTATTACGGAATGTGCGCAACGGTGATTCCTTACATACATATGTACGTTCGCGGTTGTGTGTGCGCGTGAGGGAGAAGGAGTACGCGCGCGCGAGCCACATTGTTGTGACACCTGCAGCTCTCATGGATAACGTGCCAGTATTGGTGAGTGGTAAATATGGTAGCGCTGCCATTAGCGCAGTCAACGCTGACGTCGCAGCTTCTGTTGGCGTCGCCGTAATAGTTTTACGATGCGACGTTGATGGAGCTATGTAGCTGCTGACGGCTGCCGTTACTTCCTCACTAGTGTTGAGCGCGTGACACGAGTTTTGTTTACAAATTCTTTTTTGGTAGTAAAGGAACGAAATAAGTTTAAGTTAGTTTGCAAAAATGTTTTCTAACAAACGGGAATATTTTTATTTATTTGTTTTATTTATTTGATTTATTTGATTTATTTTATTTATTTTATTTATTTTATTGATTTTATTTATTTTATTTATTTTATTTATTCTATTTATTTTATTTATTTTATTTATTTTATTTATTTTATTTATTTTATTTATTTTATTTATTTTATTTATTTTATTTATTTTATTTATTTTATTTATTTTATTTATTTTATTTATTTTATTTATTTTATTTATTTTATTTATTTTATTTATTTTATTTATTTTATTTATTTTATTTATTTTATTTATTTTATTTATTTTATTTATTTTATTTATTTTATTTATTTTATTTATTTTATTTATTTTATTTATTTTATTTATTTTATTTATTTTATTTATTTTATTTATTTTATTTATTTTATTTATTTTATTTATTTAATTTAATTTATTTTATTTATTTAATTTATTTAATTTATTTAATTTATTTGATTTATTTTATTTATTTGATTTATTTTATTTATTTCCTTTATTTTTTTTATTTTATTTTTATTTTTTTCTTTGTTCTTAACTTTTGTTGTGTTTCGTTGAGTAATTGAATAAATCACGCGCTCATCTCTAATACTCAACAACTCTTCGCTCTTTTATTTGTTTGCTGAGCATTATTACAGTTATTTATATGCGTACATCTGTCTTGCGCTTAAAGCGCTTTGTACTTGAAGGTTATATGTAAATGTTCTGCACATTTAAACTTCACATAACCTATGACATGTAACTGTGTGTGTGTGTTTGTCACAACTAAATACTTTGCTTTGCTGATGAATCATTTGTTGTCTGTCATTGGAGGCCAGCGGGCTCATCAATCACTGTCCTCTTTGACTCTCCCTCCCTCTCTCACTCTCACTGATTTTTTACCGTTTGCCAAGGTGTCAACCCTAACCTAACGCACGCTGCTTACATTCTATTTACGTTTCTGGCACTTGCAAATAGTCTATGCGCGAAATTTTGTCTAATTGCCAATTGCCACGGATTTACTCAATTGCCGCAATGGCGCGACGGTCCCAAAAAAAAAAAACAACAAGCACACACACAGACAACAACAACTGCAGCAAAACTAAATTATGCAGCAATTTGGCACACATTAATTGTGATACACATGTGTTTGTATGTATGTGCATATGTATGTATGTATGTATGTTATACTGTGGTTTACAGTTAGTTTAGTTCTTGTGTGTAAGAGAGTAGAGAGAGAGAGTATTAAAACTAACTGTACATTTATTTTGTGTAGATTTATTTAAAGGCATTTTATTAGTTAGTGCATTTTATGCTTTTAGCATTGCGCGAAGTGCAGATTGAATATTATTTATATATATTTTTAATATGCTAAACGCATTTACATAATTATGTACATACATATGTACATGTACCAAATGTCTGACGCCTTTGCATTGTGTGGCGCTTTTGATTTGTCTAAACATTTGTCATGTCTATCACTCTCTCTGTCTTACTCTCTATATGTTTGTGTGTGTGTGTGTAAAACACCGCACTGCTTTTGGTATATGTATATGTATGCGTGCATGCTATGCATTTCAATAAATGTATAAATGTATGTACATATCTATGTTGTGAAGTGAAAATTAGTGCCAAATGAGAGCAGAAATCAGCTGCTGTTAATGTTAATGTTAGTAGAAATATGCAATATTTAGGCTGAGGACTGAAAAGGTAAAAGCCTTTCTACATTTTTTCGTCCCTTTAAACTTTCTGGTCACACTTCTCAAATATATTCAAATCAAATTCAAACAAGCTTTTCGACTGTGGCCCCAAAAAAACTTCATGTAACTCGCATAGACAACATCACGTGTCCCGTGGCGTATGCAAAAGGCTTATGCGTCTTTACCACTCCCTCTACCCCCTCCCCCCACTTACTATTGTAGGCTTGCTGCAGTGCAGCAACATTTTGTTTTATAGCCAATGCCAATTTGTTGCCATTGTTGCAAGAACGTTTGAGGACACGCCACACACTCACACACACACACACACACACACACACACACACACACACACACACACACTCGAGCTGGTTGCATACAATTTGCAATAAAAATCGCAGCAAAAAATGAAACGCAAAAAAAAAATCGAAACATAAACGAACTTTGGCGCGTTGCAAGACGAAATCTGCTGCAGCATAGCCACTCAGTGGCTACCACCACCCCACTTCTCCCCCTCTCCCCCTCTCGCCATCGTGTCCTTTGGTGCTTTGAACTTTGGCGCCATGTTGCTGACCAGGTCATAAATTTTCCACTTTGTTCTCGTTCGCTTTCTCTCGCTTTCTTTCAGTTCAAAAGTTCAGCAATGACCTACAAAAGCGTTTTCTTCCAATTTACGACTTCAGTAGCAGCCCCAATGAAGACAAAGTGCATGGTGGGAGCAGTGGAGGGGTGGGAATATTGTTGCAAGGTGTCCCATATATATCCGGCTGCAAGCAGAATGGCAACATAAATGGCGTCAAGTTGCAAACTGTTTAATTGAACGGCAATGCAATTACAATGCACTGAGAGAAATAGTATAGTGGAACAGGCAGAAGGCAGCTTCTCCGACCCCATAAAGTATATATATTCTTGATCAGCATCAACAGCCGAGTCGTTATAGTTTCGATAACTTTCCCGATTTCCGATATACACATGTTATCGATAACAATAAAATCTTGAATTTGGAAAACTTTCTGATGCAGTTTGAAACATTAGACTAAATAATGACAATCTGTGAAAATTTAATTGAAATCGGTTGAGAAACACCGGAGATATGGAGCATTGAAATGAAGAAAGTAAGTTCAGGGTATAGTCTTGTCGGGATTTCTCGACTAGAGCCTTCTTACTTGTTTTTCTTACTTTATTGTTAATTTTTGCTCTTATGATAAAAATTATAATTCTTCGATTTTTTTCTCAGTGCACTTCAAGTAACTTAAAGTGCATTTGCCATCAATTAACCAATAACAGCTCATAGAAGTGTGGGTGAGGGGACCGTGAAGACAGTATGTGTGTGTGTGTGTGTGTGTGTATGTGTGTGTGCGTGTGTGTGTCTGCGTGTGCGTAATGTGTCGGGCAACAAACGTTTTGCTAATCATCGCCTCAGCCAGCCAGCATCATCAAGAGCAACGCAAAACGCGTCAATATATCTGACACACAAGAGGCGAAGGCATTCACACGGCATTCACACACACACACACGCACACTTTCACACCGATAATGATGCGGGAACAACAGCGATAAATCGAATGTGCGTGGGTCGCTCAAAAAGTTAATATGACTAATGATCAGCAATGGGCGATTAATTAAAAAAAAGGAAAAAAATAATTGATTGAAATGTTTCAGATCTTTTTTTCTGTTAATTACTGTTCTTAAAAATATAGAAAAAAAATTTAAAAAATAATTTATTTGTGGGGAGAAAATTTTTTTTCTGTTAATTACTGTTCTTAAAAATATAGAAAAAATATTTAAAACAAATTTATTTGTGGGGAGTAATTTTTTTTTTCTATTAATTACTGTTCTTAAAAATATAGAAAAAACATTTAAAAAATATTTTATTTGTGCGGAGAAATTTTTTTTCTGTTAATTACTGTTCTTAAAAATATAGAAAAAACATTTAAAAAATAATTTATTTGTGGGGAGAAATTTTTTTTTCTGTTAATTACTGTTCTTAAAAATATAGAAAAAAAAAAATTTAAAACAAATTTATTTCTGGGGAGTAGTTTTGAAAATCAAAGGAATAGCTTAAAAAGTTTCAAAGATTTCAAAGATAAAATAGTCATTGAAAGGAAGCTAAGCTAACATAGGTTTTTATTTATTTTTTCTATTTTTTATATGATTTTCTCATAATTAATATTGTATAAAAAAACAATTTTGAAATACATTTTATTGATCTAGATTTTTGTTTTATTTTTTTTTATCTGGAACATGCGAAATGTGAAGATTATACTTAAAAAAAATTTTAAAATAAATTTTTTTAATTTTTGATAATTTTCGGATTTTTGTCAAATATTTTGATGTACATTTCAATTTTACCTATCAAAAATTATACAAAACATTTCGATCAAACTATTTTCAAATTAGTTTTTCTTATTTTTACAAAACATTTCGATCAAACTATTTTCAAATTAGTTTTTCTTGTTTTTAGAAATGTCGTGAGGTTTAACTTGATACTTAAGGTTAACACTGAAGATGTGAAGAATTTTACGAAGAGATTGTGAAAAGCAAAGTCTTAAAGGATTGTGACATGAGAAAGTTTTCAAACTTTTGTTTACTTAAGTTTAAAACTTTGTAAACAACATATCAAAATGTCAACATACACTAAAAAATATCTTCACTGCATTTGCATAAAGTTCACAAGCAACCCACTCAAATAATATATGCATGTAAATATGTACAAGTACATTGAATTGTGCGCCTTACACGGGTTAACAGTTCTTCTATGTTTGTATGTGTGTAGTATTTGTATGCCATGCCTGCTGCGACTTTAACGATTCGCAATTACTTTGCTATTTTGGCAATGTATTTATCTCCATCTCCCTCACTCTCTCACTCTTTCACTCACTCTCTGACTTGTTGTTGACGACGCGGCGTCTGCTTTTGTGTCTGCTGCGTCTGCGTTTGTGTCTGGTTCACAGCCTCCCCCCACTACCTCTGCTTCTTCTTCTAGCGCTGATTCAGCTGCCATTGAAAAAGAAAACTGAATCCAGAGTGTGGCGAGGCATTTATTCAGCTATATATATATATATATACATAGACATGGAGAGCACACATTATCGTGTTCCCAAACTAAGAAAATTTTTTTTTGTTTAATGGCTACTGTCAGCTGGCATAGATCATGATTACTCATACGCAGTGTGGCACTCAAAAAAAAGGCGTTAAACAAAAAGCAGACAGATTATTAACAGCAAAGAACAACAAATTGTTGTTTATTTTTTATTGATTCGAATATTTAATTTGATTTTCTTAAATACGCACCATTATGTTGAATATTATAAATTCCATTAAACGGGGTGAAAACATTTTCAATTTGTTTATAAATAACTTTGGTTGACCTGTTTTGGCATTTGTGAGGCACTCAAAAATGTATTTAATATTAATGTGAATACAATTTTATTTTTAATTTTAATGTATTTTTTTTTATTTTTAATTTTAATGTATTTTTTTATATATATTTGAATATGTTGGCGTCTCGACAGTTGGCCATTAAATGAAGCGTGTCTGCTCGTCTATATTTGGCTACTTTCTTTTTTACCCTGTAAACTAGCATAGGGGTATAACGAATATAGCACGGAAGTTTTCGAGATATTTTTTAAATATTTTTTTATATCTATGTTTATTTTACATATGTTGTAAAAACGCATAAGGGAAGTTTAAAATTTTTGTTTCAAGCTAAAAATTTAATGAATCAAACTTAGTTTTTTAGTTCAAATTATTTTTTTTTAGGTAAAGGCCCAAGAAATCTTAGAGAAATCTGAGAAATTTTAAGCTTATATAAAAAAAATATATTTTTAAGTATTTTGAATATTTTCTTGATTTTTTGTTTTATATTATTTTTTACCTCAGAAATGGTAAAATTATATACAAAATATTTTTAAAAAGCATTTTTATAAATTTTGCATAATTTCAAGATTTTTGTCTTATTTTTATTCAACTTTTTAACTGAGAAATGTTAAGTTTAAAAAAAAAAGTTTTATGAATAAATTATTTATTTAGTTTTGATAATTTTCTGATTTTTGTCTTACTTTTATTATATTTTTTGCCTAAGAAATTTTAAGATTATATAAAAAAAAATATTTTTAAAAGGCAATTTTATGAATTTTTGATAACTTCCACATTTTGGTCTTATTTTAATTATATTTTTTAGTTTGAGAAATGCTAAGATTATTTAAAGAAACATTTTAATATTAATTTTGAATTTTTCCTCAAAAATATGAAGATTAAAAAAAAATATTTTTAAAGTGCATTTTTATAAGATATAAAAAACATATATTTTTAAAAGGAAATTTAATGAATTTTTCATAATTTCCAGATTTTTGTCTTATTTTTATTCAACTTTTACCAGAGAAATGTTAAGATTAAATTAAAAAAACATTTTTAAATACATTTTTATATTTCCCTAATTTTTTCTACTTATTTTTATTCAATTTTTAATCTGTGAAATGTTAGGATTATAAGAAAATTTTTTTAAATACATTTTATTAATTTTTGATAATTTCCTGATTTTTGTCTTATTTTTATTACCTTTTTTTTTCTCAGAAATGTTAAGAATATATTTAAAAAAAAAACATTTTTAAATAAATTTATATATATTTTTGATAATTTCCTGACTTTTGTCAAACATTTTGATGAACATTTCAGTTTTATCTGTCAAAAATATTACAAAACATATCAATCAAACTTTTTCTCTCTCTCAGTTTACAGGATATCTGCCTATTCTATCATTTTGCCATTCAGTATTTTTCTGCTAATGCTGAGAGTGCGCAAATGCGCATCGTGTTTCATGTTTCATTCGCTTAAATTCAGTTTCATTAGTGTTCATTTTTGGTTTTTGGACGTGTTGTCCATTTGTTCATTGATCGAAAACATTTGGTTTCGATTTGCGTTCATAATTAACATTTGACATTCGCAAACAACTTAATAACTTATTGCTCTTCGCAACTGTATATGTTTGTGAATGGTTTTAAAGCATAATTAACCTTTGCATTTGTCGAATTGTTTGATATTGATTGCAATTTTGTTGAGATTTAATCCGATTTTGTTGTTGTTATTAATGGCAAAATGAAGTTTATTTTTGCATCGGGTCAATCGGGTCAGATAAGCGCATTAAAAACAAACATGTTTCAACCAACTAATAATCCAAACAATGGCATTTGACATAAACATAACAAGTAAGAGCTCTAGTGGAGAAATTCCGACTAGACGATACCCTGAACCCTATACTGCATACTTGACTTAACTTCATTCTTCCATATCTCCGGTGTTTCTCAACCGATTTCAATAAAATTTTCACAGATTGACACTATTTCGTCTTATGTTTCAAACTGCATCTGAAAGTATTCCAAATACAAGATTTTAATGTTATCGATAACATGTGTATATCGGAACTCGGGAAAGTTATCGAAACTATATCGACTCGGCTGTTGATGCTGATCAAGAATATATATATACTTTATGGAGTTTTCCAAATTGAAGATTTTGTTGTTATCGATAACATGTGTATATCGGAAATCGGGAAAGTTATCGAAACTATATCGACTCGGTTGTTGATGCTGATCAAGAATATATATACTTTATGGGTTCCGAGAAGCTTCCTTCTGTCTGTTACTTACTTTTGCACAAAACTATTATACCCTTTTTACCCATTTTCAATGGACTTAGCGTATAAGAAGGAGAGAAAGAGATAATAAATATCTTTTGTTCAGAGACAGAAAGTTTTGCTTTGTAATGAAAATATGCAAAGCATTTGTGCATTATATTGTTTGACATGTGAAATATTATAGAAAACTGTATACATTAACATTTTTCGCATACATTAAACAAATGAAAAACAACTTTTTTTTCAAGATTTATTACGCTTGAAGAATTATTTATCAAAGTGTTTGCGGAGAGACAACTTTAAATGTTTGTAAATTATGGATTTATGCTCACTCTGAAATATTATTGTCCTTGCTTGGACATCCTCTTTTTCTGCATCCTTGCTTTTGGTTTCGCATAAAAATGTGAAATAAATAAATATGGGACGAAATAAAAAAAATAAAAAAAAATGTGTAAAAATGTTTCGGACGATAAACGGCAAGCAGCGATGCGACAGCAGCAAATTAGTGTTGCCACACACACAGATAAACACACACATACACAGATAAGCACACACACATACACACACACACATACACGCACACATATATATGCATATATATCAACCGCATTTTGCCTTTTTCCCCACAAAAGTTGGCAACAAATTTGCGGCCCGTTTCTCGAGTGGACTTTCCCTACCATCCTCTCTCTCTCTCACTCTATCTCCCTCTCACTCTCTCATTCACCCTCTCTCTCTCACCCTCTCTCTCCTTCTATCTCTCTCTCTTTCTCTTACTTCTCCACTGCTTCTGGTCGAACAATTCTCAAGTGCGGCTCGCACTCGACAATTTTGATTTTGGCGCTGGGCGTTCATTGAATATTTTCTCTCTTTTTATACCCTGAACCCATTGAAAATTTGTAAAAAGGGTATAATGGTTTTGTGTAAAAGTATGTAACAGGCAGAAGGAAGCATCTCCGACCCCATAAAGTATATATATTCTTGATCAGCATCAACAGTCGAGTTGATATAGCCATGTCTGTCTGTCGATCTCAGAGACTATAAGAGCTAGAGACTCCAGATTTGGTACATAAGCTCGCCTGATCCTGAGGCAGTACAAGTTTGTTTCAAATTTTCGATAACTTTCCCCGTTTTCGATATACACATGTTATCGATAACAACAAAATCTTGAATTTGGAAAACTTTGTGATGCAGTTTGAAAGATTAGACTAAATAATGACAATCTGTGAAAATTTAATTGAAATCGGTTCAGAAACTCCGGAGATATGGAACATTGAAATTAAGAAAGTTTGCAATATACGCGTACACACACACACACACACACACACACACTCACACATACTTGCAAGCACTGAAAGCACTTAAAGTATGAGGTTCAGGGTATAGTCTAGTCGGGATTTGTCGACTAGAGCCTTCTTACTTGTTTTTTCATTTTTTCTTTCAGCTGAGTTGATAATTCTTTCAATAATTTTGCCATAACTGTATGTTATGTTTGTTCTTGAGTGTGTGTGTATGTTTGTTTTCGAGTGTGTGTGTTTGTGTGTGTGTAAGTGTAAACTAGCCATGCAAACTATATATAATATATTCAATAATAGTCTTTTGCCTTGACCAAGACGGCATATGCCAAGTGCCACAAAGTTTTTGTTCTTGTTCTTGTTCTTGCTTTTGTTGCTCAGAGTTATAACACTTAAGTTGGATAATAATTTATGGTTGTGGTCTGGTGTTAATGACAGTTGACCGCAGACCTTTATATATAGTTGGGTTTTGTTGTAAAACTAGCTGCATAAAACATTGAATATCCAAATGGAACAGAAAGTTTTAAGGAAACATTTTCTTTTAAAGTTTTTAAAGGGAATAAATTCATGTGGATTTAATATGTATAAACAGTTACTCAGTTAGAAACTATAGAAAAAAATCTTCTAAAATGATTCTTAATAAAGGTTTAATGAAATTTAATCGTTCTTTACTTAGTTTTTTAGAGTATCTTTCATTTGTAGGTACTTATCTAATGCTTTAAATATTTAAAAAAATTTTTAGATTATTTTATTTATTTATTCATTATTATTATTATTTTTGAAAATATTTTTATTTATTTATTACAATTTTCTTAAAAATGATTTTATTTAATTATTATTATTTTTTAATTATGTTATTTATTTATTATTATTTCTTTAAAATTATTTTAGTCATTTATTATTATTATTAATTTTAAATCTATTTATTTTTTTATTATTATTTATTTTAAAATAATTTTATTCATTTATTTTTTTAAAATTATTTAATTTATTTATTAATATTTTTTTTTTTAGATTATTTCATTCATTTATTAATATTTTTATTAATCGCTCTATTATAATTTTTTATTTATTTTATTTTTTAATATGTTATTCATTTATTATTTTTTTAAATTATTTTATTTATTTATTATTATTTTTTTCAATTATTTTATTTATTTATTATTATTTTTTTTTTTACTTCCTGTTTTCATTATTGATAAAAGAATTGTTTTTTGCCCCTCAACAACTAATGTTGTCTCGGAAATTTTCCATTATTATTTAATAGGCAGCCGATCATTATTATGATGATCACACAGATGCCATGCTATATGTTTATGATTGTTTAATGAGCAATATTTCTTCTGGTTCGTTCATTCGTTTAATCTTTTTGTTGATTTGTGGTATTCAATATTAAAATGTTTATTGTAATGGTTTGCTGTGCGTCAAGTAATCGAATTAGTTGGCTGCCAGCGCGTCGTATACGCAATATGCGCCATTAATTTACAAGCAATTAATCTATATATATATATATACACATATATATGTGTAGTATAATGACAACAGCATATAATTTGTTGCTGCAGTTTTAGTTTGGCAATTTGGCTTTGCCAACAATTTAAATACAAACAAAAATCTTTCAACCAAAAGTCAAACTGCAAATAGACCAAAAATTCAATGAGAACTAAAGAAAATAAGAAAATCTTGCCGAAGAGGAGATACCCTTTCGAAAAACACTTTAAAATCGAAGAAAGAAAGAATTTCAAATCCGTTTGTTTAATCGAATCTGATTTTAAGTTAGAAATAGTTACTTTGCTGCTTGAGTTAAGAGTCGCTTGAAGTTTGGGCAGACTTTCTTCAATGCGTTACACACTTTACAACAAAGTTACACTACCCTGCCACACTACAACAACAACATGAAGAAGCAGCATTCGTCGCAGTGTCAATTGCGTCATGCTGCAATTTCAGCTGGCATAAACTGTGCCAAGTTTTCAAACATAAATAAAAGTTATATAAAAATCACAACAACACACACACACAAGCATACATTTGTCATACATATATATATAGCTCATATATATACTATCTGTACAGTCATGTACATCAATTAAAGCAATGCCAACACAAAATGTCATTTTCCCAAATCAAGTTTATAAATAATCATTCAATTTAATATCAAATTAAACAGTGGAAAGTGCCAAAGGGGTTGCTGCTGCGGGGAAGGGAGCAAAGGGAGGGTAGGGTGGGGTTGGCTACTTAATTTCAAATGTGCTTTCAAGCATTTGGCAATAATTGCTCGAAACACAGAGAGAGAGAGAAATATGTCATAATTAGCGCCAATGCCAAAGTCAACTAAACGACGAGAATGAAAACCCCAAAACAAACAAAACAAATGAAATGACAAACTCAGGACTCAAACAAAAAACAAAGCAAAACAAAAGAGTAATGGGAATTGGTTTAAGATAATGACTGACGAATAATGAATGCACTTTAAATGTTTAAAATGAGTTTGTGTATCAAATTTTAGTTCAAAAGTTTATATTTATGTTGTCTTCAACTTACTTTAAGTAAGTTCTTCAGTTTCTCGGGACTTAAACAGAAAACATAGCAAAACGATAGAATAATGGGAATTGGTTTAAGATAATGACTGACGAATAATGAATGCACTTTAAATGGAGGGAAATTCTGTAGAAAAAGTTGAATAAACATTGCGAAAAATGTTTAAAATGAGTTTGGATAAGAAAGTTTAGTTCAAAAATTTCAATTTATGTTCTCAATAGGATATGTTCTTCAACTTACTTAAAGCAAGTTCTTCAGTTACTCGGAACTTAAACAAAAAACAAAGCAAAACAAAAGAGTAATGGGAATTGGTTTAAGATAATGACTGACGAATAATGAATGCACTTTAAATGGAGGGAAATTCTGTAGAGAAAGTTTAACAAATAAAGCGAAAATGTTTAAAATGAGTTTGGATCAGAAATTAAGTTCAAAAATGTATATTTCTGTTCTCAATAGGATATGTTCTTCAACTTACTTCAAGTAAGTTCTTCAGTTGTTCGGGACTCAAACAGAAAACAAAGCAAAACAAAAGAGTAATGGGAATTGGTTTAAGATAAAATGACTGACGAATAATGAGTGCACTTTAAATGTTTAAAATGAGTTTGTGTATCAAATTTTAGTTCAAAAGTTTCTATTTATGTTGTCTTCAACTTACTTTAAGGAAGTTCTTCAGTTTCTCGGGACTTAAACAGAAAACATAGCAAAACGATAGAATAATGGGAATTGGTCTAAGATAATTACTCACGAATAATTAATGCACTTTAAATGGGGAAAATTCTGTAGAGAAAGGTTATTAAATGATGGGAAAATGTTTAAAATGAGTTTGTATATCAAAGTTTAGTTCAAAAATTTCAATTTATGTTCTCAACAGGATATGTTCTTCAACTTATTTCAAGTAAGTTCTTCAGTTAAGAAAGATTAGTTCAACAATTTATATTTATGTTCTCAAAACAATATCTTCTTACTTCAAGTAAGTTCTTCAGTTATTCAGGACTTCAACATAAAACAAAGCAAAACGAAAGAGTAATGGGAATTGGTTTAAGTAAATGACTGCTTGGGGGAGAACGAATGATGAATGCACTTGAAATGGGAGATATTCTGTAGAAAAATGTTTTAAGTGAGTTTGGATAACAAATTTAAGTTCAAAAGTTTCTATTAATGTTCTCAAAACAATATCTTTTTCAACCTTCTTAAAGAAAGTTAAGTTCAAAAGTTTATATTTCTGTTCTCAAAACAACATCTTCTTCAACTTACTTCAAGTAATTTCTTTAGTAACTCAAAAAGAGTATCCCTCGTCCATTAAACTTATGTTCTCAGAACAATATCTTCTTGAATTTACTTGAAACAAGTACATTAGTTAAGAAGTTAGTTAGAATAGTTAAGTTCAAAAGCTTCTATTGTTCTCAAAACTATATCTTCTTCAACTTACTTGAAGTAAGATCTTTTCAAAACTCTATCTTCTTCAACTAACTTCAACTAAGTTCTTCAGTTATCACTCGTCCCTTTAACTTAATGCAATTAAAGCCAATTTATGAACTTATTTTTGAGTACTCGTCAAACACACTCCAAGTGTTGCTAATACCCACTCGAGAAAGGGCATTAAAAACCACTTAAAAGCAAACTTTTCAATTGTTGCCTTCTCTTGTTGTCAGTTCATCTCCTCTCGCTCCCCACTCTCCTCTTTCTCTCCTTCCTTTCACTGTGGCTGACTGACTTCAGTTGCTCATTTGTTCCTCCTTCATCCCTCTGCTACACTGTTAAAAGGGGTGGGGGAAGCGGAATTGCGCCATTGAGCTTTAGCACCCTGCTGTGTGTTAATTACCTACGCTCGTCACCGGACAGCGACCAGCAAGCAGCAAGCAGCGGAAGTGCATCAGCGAGGACAAACGACAACACAGTGACAACGACAACAACAACAACACAGTGACAGCAACACATTGACAACAACAACACAGTGACAGCAACACAGTGACAACAACAGCAACAACTTTGGCACATGACTTTATTTTTATTATTAATAATTATTTCGCATGAGACACAGAAACAGAAACAGATAGAGACGATCAGAGTGAGAGAGAGAGAGAGACAGAGAGAGAGAGAGAGAGAGAGAGAGAGAGAGAGAGAGAGGCGAGGTGTAGTTGAGACAGAACGCCAATGACACTGGCATGCATAATTTTTACATGATAATAATTTTTGCACTGAGACAAAAATATGTTAGCAAAAAATAAAAATATATTAAAGTTCTTATAAGCATAGTTTTCTCCTTAGGGAAACACAAATTTCACATTTTTCCTGTGTTAAAAAATTATTTACTTTATGAAAAACAACAAAAAAAAAAATAATTTAACTTAAACACATTTAATTATATTTTTAAAAATATACAAAAAAAAATTTCAAAATATTTTTGCACAAATCGGTTTAGAAAAAATACAAAATTCTTCACTTTTTAACTTAATGAATGAGTTTTCAGTCAAACAAATTCATATAGTTCAGACTGAAGTTGCTTCTGTTCCATTTTGGAACGCTCAAAACCGGTTCGCATCTTTATATTGTTGACAAAATTAAATTAAATTTATTTTCCAGCTTTTTTCTTAATCCAATTACTCATTTTTCAAGTGTGCCCTAAGCTAATTCCCAACAACTTGGTTTGCTTTCTCCCTCCCTCCCCCTCTCTCTCTGAGTGTGTGGGTGTGTGTGTCCGGATCTCTTGTGGGTGGTGCGGTTTGAGGTGCGGTTTGTGCATTCATGTCCGGGGCATCGACAACCAAACCCGACGTTGACGCAAATCGAATCTGGCAACTGCTCGACCAGTTTGTTGCTCCTCCGGACTTGTGGTATCATAATTTCATTTCCATGTTGTTGTTGCTGTTGTTGTTGTTGCCATCGAGCTTTTCCTCTTGCTGACAAACAGGAAGAGTGTACCAACCTTTTTTTTTTTGGCATCTGTTTAGATTTTTAGCCAACTCGTTGTTAATTTTAATAAGCCTTGTGCAGGTGCATCAGCATCAACATCAGCAAATGGGGCATGCATTATTTGTTGCCACACACATAATTGCGGGTTTCACAAAAATAGACAAAATGTTGAAAACAAAAAACAACACAATAATAATATATATACATAAATATTTGTTGGCTATCATGCGCAAGATTTGTCCTTCTGCATTTTTCATTTATATCAAAATTTTGCTTGTGCCCTTGAAAAAAATATTATTATAGCGAAAAAATATATATATTCCCGAGAAAAAGGTTTAAATTGAGCTAAAATATTATTTAAAATTTTTTGAAGAAACTTTTTAAGTTGTTTAATGATATTTTTATTTTTTTCTCTTAAATTTAAGTTGAAAAAATATATTTCCGAGAAAATTTGTCTAAAATGAGATAAAATATTATTTATGATTATTTTTTAGTATTTTTTCATGTATTTTTGGATATTTTGATTTTTATATTTAAGTCGAAAAAATAAATATTTCCGAGAATAAGATTTATAATGAGATAAAATAGTATTTAATATTTTTTGAAGAAACTTTTTAAAGTGTTTTATGATATTTTGGTTTTTTTTTTATTTTATATTAAAGTTGAAAATATATATTTCCGAGAAAAAAGTTTGAAATCAGATAAAATATTATTTAGTATTATTTTAAGTTATTTTTCATATATTTTAAGATATATTTTTTTTTTATATTTAAGTCAAAAAATGAAATATATTTCCGAGAAAAAGGTTTAAAATTAGATTAAATATTATTTAATTTGTTTTTAGTATTTTTTCATGCATTTTTTGATATTGTAAATAGTTTTTTATTTTTTAGGATTTTTTTTAAAGTTTTTTCAAGTATTCTTTAATATATTTAATGGTTTTTTTAATTTTAAAGTATTTTTTATATTCTTAATAGTTTTTTATTTTAGTTAACTTTAATATTAGCTTTTTTGCTTCTGATGTTATTAGTTCTCTGTTTGTATATAATTTAATAAATTTTATATTTTTCCTATCTTTTTTAGAAACTTTTTAATGTGTTTTGTGATATTTTTAATAATTTTTTATTTTATTTTCATTTAATTTAACTTTAATATTAGTTATTTTTGTGCTTCATGTTATTATTTTTGTGTTTGGATTTAATTAAATAAGTTATATATTTTCCTCTACAATATTAAACTAAAAAAGTTTGCCATTATATTTCTTATTCGTTCATTCATTATAAGTTAAGCTTAAAATTTCACACATCAAACAAAGTGTGTTTAAAATTGTTGTAATTTGTTATTAATTTGTTTAACAGTTTTTGTTTCGAGCTAACTTTGATTCGATGGTGAAAGTTTGCGTTTTAGATTCAATTATGTTTGTTAAACTCTTGCTTTTTGAGCGCATTTCGCAGAAATCTAATTTGAATCAAGTTTTAAAGTTAGTGCGGTTCGGTCAGCCGTATTCCGGTTACTGTTATGGTAAATATTTCTTGTAAATATGATTTGAATAACTGAGGAACTCGAAACGTTTCTGAGAACTTTATCCATTTTGAACACCTGTTAACCACATTTAGTTATCTTCAATTTTTATCGATGGTTTAACTTTTCCTTTTTTCAGCTTCAATCTCCATCTGTCATTCAATTTTACACTCTCTCAATATAACTTAATTTGGCATTAACAAGGAAAAAGAAATAAAATATTACTTTTGATCCCTTTTTTTGTTGTTGGTGCTTGGTTGGCTGTCTGCTGCTTTTTGTTGCATGCTGCATGCCCCCAAGAGATTCTCTCCCCGCATTAATCTCGAGAAATAATTCAAATATTCGAGGCAAGCTTAAAGTCTAAAGCTTGTTGGCTCAACTTTAACCCACTCTTCGATGGCCGACGGCCCAATAACTTCAAAAACATAAAAGTAGAGCATTAGAAAGTGATGGACGGGAAGTTATCCTGCATTTCAAAGGGGAAAATATTATGAGGAAACTTTAAGGAAACTTAAAGGTTAACTTGGGTTTATTACTTGGACTTTAGATTGTTTTCCTTGTGTAAAGTATGAAAATAAAATATTTGCAGATTTTTAATTATGATTATTTAGCTACTCTTTGGTTGCTCTACTGTAATAAAGTTTCTAGGTTCTTAAAATATTTTTGTAATATTTTTAAAATATTTTTGTAATATTTTTGAAATACTTTTGAAAAAATTTTAAAATATTTTTGAAATATTTTTGAAATATTTTTGAAATATTTTTGAAATATTTTTGAAATATTTTTAAAATATTTTTGAAATATTTTTAAAATATTTTTTAAGGTATTTTCGAGTTTTTCATGTGCTGTGAGATTTTCGGATTTTCTGTACTTATCAAAAAAATATTTTTTCGGGAATGATTTTGCAATTCTTAAATATTTTTGTGTTACATAAAAGCAAAACCAACCTTAAAATCCTTTTCGTTGTATACAAATTTGATCACTTAACTTCCTAGAAGTATTACTTAATATATCTTAAAGTAGATTCTTATTAGATTAACATGATTTAAGTTGATTTAAGTTCTTAGTTCCTTATCGTTTTTAGTGCTGGGTATTTTATCTCAAATTGAGTCAACTCAATGTTGGCATTATCCCTAATTCCTCGCCCGCTCCCTCCCGCTCCCTCCCGCTCCCTCCCGCTCCCTCCCGCTCCCTCTCTCTCTTTTGCTCTCTCTTTTGCCTGTCAAGCCGCCTATCTTGCTTTCTTTCTCCCTCTCTCCCCCTTGTTTCCTTCCTCTCCTCTGTCAGCTGCTGTCTGACAAGTCTCAATGTTTTGATTTAGACAAGCTTATCGACCAACAGTTTTGTGTGCTTGCCTTTTTATTATACATATACATGTATATATATGCTGCTCTGCCTTCGATGTTAAATGTTTTCGTGGTGCTGAGGGAGCGTAGGGGTAAAGGGTATGTGGTGGGGGTAGGGGGTAGTTGGTGGTGGATTACAATACGAAAAACCGCAGAAATGCCGTTTGGCTTGACTTTGGGTTTCTGAGGTTTTAACAATGTGACAAGACAGGGCAAATACAACAACAACAACAACAACAACAACACACACACACACACACACACACACATACAACTATGTACAGTTACAGTTACAGTTTTTACTGCTGCTTTTTCTTTTTAACCAATTTTCATTGCTCCAAAAAAGTAGCAGAAAAAAAAAAAAATAAATAAATAATATAAAAAATAAAAAAAAAACTCATTTAGGTGTGTGCGTGTATGTTTGTATGTGTGTGGGTGTGTGTGTGTGTGTCGTATTATTAAGAATAAATAAATAAAGTATACGTAAAAGACGCGACAACAACAACAACAAAGTTTCGCCAAAAAGAAAATTTTTTTCTGCATTCTTTTCGCCCTTTTGAGTAAAAATCACCTTGCCCCCCAATCAAACCCCCCCTTCCACCCAACCCAACCTATTTTGTTTACCCCCTTCCCACTTCCAATGTCGTTTCCGCTCGCTGCTGCTTCTTCTTTTTATTGTTTTTCGCCCACAAGCTTTTCACCTCTTTTTTTATGAATGAAATTCTTTTCAAACAACAACAACAATAAGTAGAAGAAGAAGAGCAATTGAAAGGCAAACATTTGGCCGCGTGAAATGTGCAAATGGAATAATCATTTAATGGCAAGAACAAGAAGAGCGAACCAACAACCAAAACAACAACAAACACATTGAGGAAACGTGACCAACGCCAATTTGTAGCCCAACAACAAAACGTCAATTTGTTAGCACAAGAAAAAAGTTTCTTCTCTGTTATTTGATTTTGTTTTTGCTTTCTCAGTTCTGGCATTCAGATAGCGTGGCGATAAATGCTTCAGATCGGTTGATTTGAACTTTCGACAAGCGGTTTTCAGAACAGACAACCCTTGAGATTTATCTAGCAAATTCTTGGAAATGTCTAAAAAACAGACGAAACTTTGTTCGACTAAGTTTTGGGAGGTTTGAAGTCGATAAAGTTTTTTTTTGAGATACTTAATTAAGTTTTTTCCTTAAAATATAAAATATATATTTTTGTTTATTAAATTTTACAAATTAAAAATATTTTTTTTTGAGTATTTTAAATACTTTCTTTAGTATTTTTAACTTTTTGTGCCTTTTTTTCTAAGTGTACATTTTTGTGTTATGTTTTGAGCAAGTTTTGGGAGGTTTGAAGTCGGAAAATGTATTTTTGAGATACTTAATAAAGTTTTTCCTTGTTTTTCTATCATTTTTCATATTAAAAACTTTAATATATATTTTTGTTTATGATATTTTATATAGTTAAAATATTTTCTTTGAGTATTTTAGATGCTTTCTTAAGTATTTATAGCTTGTTGTGCCTTTTTTCTCTAAGTGTACATTTTTGTGCTATGTTTTGAACAAGTTTTGGGAGGTTTGAAGTCGATAAAGTTATTTGTGAGATACTTAATAAAGTATTTATATTTTTTTTTAATTTTTCATGTTAAAAACTTAAAACATATATTTTTGGTTATTATATTTTATAACGTTAAAAGCATTTTTTGAGTATTTTAAATGTTTTTTATAGTTATTTTAACTTTATGTCCCTTTTTTCTCTAAGAGTATATTTTTAAACAACTCTTAAAACTTCATTTATTTATTTATTATTATTTTTACTACTCTTAAAACTTGATTGATTTATTTATTTCTAACTTTTTTGCCTTTTTCTCCAATTGTACATTTTTATGTTATGTTTTGAGCAAGTTTTGAAGTCAGAAAAATGGTTTTAAAATACTACATTAAGTTTTTTCTTTTTTTCTATAATTTTTCATAGTAAAAACTAAAAATATATATATTTTTTTATTATAATTTTTTTATATATTTTTATATTTATTTATTTCAAACTTAAAACTTAAAACATATATTTTTATATATTTGAAATATTTTTTTGAGTATTAGAAATGTTTTTTTAGTTATTTTTAAGTTTTTGTGCTTTTTTCTCCAAGTTTATTTTGCAAGACAACTCTTAAAACTTAATTGATTTATTTATTTCGAACTTCTTGTGCCCTTTTCTCTAAGTGTAAAGACAACTCTTAAGACTTAATTCATTTATTTATTATTTTTTACAACTCTTAAAACTTAATTAATTTATTTATTATTATTCTTTGCCTTTTTTCGCTAAGTGTACATTTGAAGACAACTCTTAAAACTTAATTAAAATTAAAAGTTTGCTCTTCTCTTCCAATTTCTTTTCAATTCAATGCAAAATCCTCGAGCCCTTGTTTAATGCAACCCAAAATCGTTTTAAAAATGAACCGCAGTTAAAATTGGGACTGGCTTAACAACAACAACAACAAGAATAAGAACAACAACAATAACAACTCTCTGCTGTAACGGCATTCGTCTTGTCTTCTTCTTCTTCGTTTACTCATTTCTGTTTCTTGTGTTGTTGTTGTTTTCGCGCTGTCTGTGGTCACATTTAATTTTCGTTATGCTCAAAGAGCAGCCGAAGCTTTTGTCTTAATTTCTAGTGATAAGCCCAAGCGTCGCTGTCGTTCTCTCTCTCTCACTCTCACTCCCATACTCCTTTGAACGATTTGCCGGCATTTCACACACGCTTGCATGCGAACATGTTCGAATCGAACACGTTGCAAGCGTCTGTCATTCGCTGGCCGTCTCGTTGCGGTTGGCAGCATTTGTATTTGATTTTAGTATGCTGTCGTCGCTCATACGCAACGTTGACCGCCGCTAAACGTTCACTCAGTGTGTTTTACGGTTATTCAGTTCGTTATTGACGCTGGCCGCGTGCGCCTCGTCTCGCAGTGTGTGTGCGTGTATGTGTTGAGTGTTTTGAAAAAAAAATCAACAATTCTGTTTTTTTCGAAAATGTTCACGAAAAATGCCAAATTGCCAGTTGGGCAATATTTTAAGAGACATATTTAAAAATTCGAAAAAAATATCTAAATAATAATGCATATAATTGAACGCATTAAAAACGCATAAAAACAGGCAACAACAACAAAAAACATATCGCAATATTTAATTTGGTTTTTTTGAGATTTTTTTTTCAAATGGTAAGCATTAAAAATTTATGCTTTTCTACTTCACATTGATAAAACTTGCGCGCTATCTTGCGGCTTTAACTAAGTATTTGGACTTAGTTGTTGCTATCTTAAACTTATCTAAATCTTTGCGACTTTTCTTTGCAAGCAAATATTTGCTTATTATTCACGCGAGAGCGGAGAGGGGGAAGGGTCGGTCAGTTGGTTTTTTTGGGGTAATACGAGCTGCCACTCAAACACTCTGCCACTTAACTTACTGCAGTTGGACATCTGGCATTGTTTGGCTATACGGGCCAAAAAGGTCAACTTGTGTGTTTGTTCTTGCTTTGTCGTGGTTTGAGCGAAGTGTCCTTTAAATGTGAAGCAGTTTCAAATTGTAATTCAAAGTTTATTGCCGTTGTTTGTTGGCTGCAGCAAGGTGCAAGAACTGCGAACAATTCTTTATTTATTCTCTTTACTTAAACAAATAAAGGTAGAGATTTGTCGAGCAATGTTAAAGTGTCAAAGAAAGTGGACACAACTTAAATGATGACTAATTTGTAGTTAAAGTATTTATTCTTAAACACTTTACTTAAGTAAACTTAAATGACAGTTAATTTGTAGTTATACTCTTTATTCTTAAACTCTTTACTTGAGTATTTAATGCTTGAATGGAATAGAAATCGCAGAATTGTTTATCTTTTATTCAGTTTTCGAACCCTAATCACTTTTCACAAGTTGAGTTTTGTTTAATCTAAACTTTAAGTTTGCAAACTTTATTTTTTTGTTTATCAACGTTAACTACAGTATAACGGGAGACAAACTTTTTAACAACAGCTAACTTTTGTGGTCAAAACATATATACATAGAAGCCAAGTCCATCCGTCCGTTTGTCTGTATATAAGTGTTAATGCAACGATCTCGGAGACATAAGGAGCTATAGAGTCCTGATTTGGAACATAAGGTCGTCTAATCCCTCTACATGTTTCAAATTTTCGATAAATTTTCGATAACTTTCCCGTTAACGATATACACATGTTATCGATAACAAAAAAATCTTGAATTTGGAAAACTTTCTGATGCAGTTTCGAACTTTCGACGAAATAATGATAATCTGTGAAACTTTTATTGAAATCGATTCCCGCTTTCGATATACACATGTTATCGATAACAACAAAATCTTGAATTTGGAAAACTTTCTGATGCAGTTCAAAACTTAAGACGAAAGAATGAAAATTTGTGAAACTTTTATTCAAAAATTTTGACAAAACACCAGAGATATGGGACATGGAAGTTAAGAAAAGAATGTAGTATAGGGTTGAGGGTATCGTCTAGTCGGGATTTCTCGACCAGAGCCTTACTTGTTTTCTTTCAACAAACTGTCCATTAAGCAGACAAAGACAAAGCACACAAAGGTCTAAAACTATTAAATATTAAATACATATATTTAATTCTGGGCCTATATCATTTATCGGACAGTTAACTGGAAAAAGCGAGTAGACAAAAAACAATTAAAGTTGGCTGTGAACATATTAATGAATGTGAGAACTTTAACCGTTGTGAAGAACTTTTGTTTTGGAATGAAGTTTGGCAAATGCATTATTCAAAATGTTTTATGCTTGGCTGGCTTCGAAACTTGGGAACTGAATATGTGAAAGGTTTTCCCGATTGCTGCGATTCGATTCGATTCACGCCCAAACGATTTGACGGCATTTGCTTTGCTTTTTACAACAGTTTCAGTTGCAGCAATTTTTTTTTGTTTTTGTTTTTTGTTTTCGTCTATTTTTGGCTGCCTTTCAGCGTCTTTCTGCTTATTTATTTAATTCGCAAATAAAGTTTTTAGCTAGCGTTTAATTTATTTAACTGCACATCGTTTCATTTCCTTTTCATATACTTATATTTTTTTTTTGGCTGCCTGCAGCGTTTTGGCGCACTTTTATGGCCAAATTAAATTTAAATGTCGCTTTAAATTTATTTTCATTTGATTTTTTTAGTGCCATTTGGTGGAGGGAAAACTGCCATGTGGTTGTAGGATATTTATTATTGGCTATCTTTAAGTGTATAACATGTTGAAGGAAGTGTACGAAAACTTCTTTCTTAACAAAGTTATCTTAGGGAGTTTGGTTCTCAACAAGTTAAGTAATGACTAGAAAATGATTTGGGTTAAGATTGGCTCTAGAAATTCTTTGGAATCTCAATGTATTCCCAACATTGTAGCTTATTTTTCTGCCTGCTGTTTGGCTTGACTTCTACAACAAAATATCTATAAAAATTATAGCCTATCTGTTATTCTGATGTTTAAACATTATTATGGCAAAGTTTCATCTAAATTCATTCAGTTGTTTTAGCTTCAAAGAGTTACAAACATCCTTAGAAACATTCTCAGTTATAATATTTGTAGGATTAGTGGAATATAAATATTTTGATACATGATTTTCTAGTCAAACGAAAGTTCTTTTATTCCATTATAAATATATTATATAGAAATATAGAGCATATAAATGTATGTATATCTATATAAATATATATATATATATATGTTTTTCTAGTCAAATGAAAGTTATTTTTTCCATTATAAAATATAATATAAAAATATAAAATATATAAGTATCTTAACATATGTTTTTCTAGTTAAATGAAAGTTCTTTTATTCCATTATAATTATGTAATATATAAATATAAAACATAAAAATTTCCTAATATGTTTTTCTAGCTTAATGAAAGTTTTTTTATTCCATTTTCTTCTCAAACTTTTTCTCGTTTCCATTTTTAAGTTCACTTTAATCAAACTTGATGAAAAGCTTTCACATTTATTGATGAATTGCTCTGAACAGTAAGAAGCAATAGTTGTTATTGTATTTTTCACAATGCGACCTTGATTAAATTGCTTTTCCAACACCTTTCTCTCACCCCTTGCACCCTTCACCCTTACCTCCAATCATTCTCTCAACTTTCTCTCTCATAATGTGGAACAATTTGCAATGCACGTGTTTATCTCATTTATCTTTTATCTTTGTCTTTGATCCACTCTTACTTTTTCTACCCCCATTGCCACCCCCACCCCCTTCTCACCCCTCGCACACCCTTCACATATGCCTGTGCAAATAAATGGCACTAATGTCACACTGATGAGTATTAATTGAGTACAGCTTGCAGGCCTTCCTTCCTTCTCTAACCCTCACCAACCCCCGCCCCGATATACACTCAAACTTATGGCTATAAATCTAGCAAACACCCCCAATTGAAATGCCGACGCCAAAACTCAAACACACACACACATGGACATAATACGAACATAAACTTGAATAAGCTACACTTTGTACAAAAGTTGAGCCCTTGCCGATATTGCCAAGTACACTTAAAGAAATATTGTGTAGGAACAAAAAAGAGTTAGATTTGGAACATAAGCTCGCCAAATCCCGAGGCAGTTTTAAATTTTCGATAACTTTCCCCGTTTCCGATATACACATGTTATCGATAACAACAAAATCCTGAATTTGCAAAACTTGGAGATGGCGTTTGAAACATTAAACGAAATAAAAAAATGTCGATAACTCTTTCCGTTTCCGATATATACATGTTATCGATAACAACAAAATCCTGAATTGGCAAAATTTTGAGAAGCAGTTTGAAACATTAGACGCAATTATGACAATCTGTGAAGTTTTTATTGAAATCGGTTGGGAAACACCGGAGATATGGAACATTGAAGTTAATTCAAGTATGCAGTACACACACACATACTTGCAAGCACCGAATATATGCGTAGAGCCTTCCTACTTGTTGCTTTTCTTTCTCCATCTTTAAAATCTTTAAGATTTTATTTAGTTTTATAATCCGGCTCTTTAAATATTTGCATAAAAAGTTTTCCATGCATTTATTTTCTCACAGTGCATGAGTCTGCGTGTGTGTTGCACGTTTTCAGTTTTCTGACTTTAGCATGCTGACCATATGTGCCTTACACACATAAACACACATGCATACACACACATACACACACATACTCATACACAAGTGTGTGTGTGTGGTTAGATATGTGTGCGAGCTTGTGGCTTGTTTTGGCCATTGTCCTTTGTGCTCCCTGCTGTTGCCTCAATTAAGCTTGAGCCCACTGTAGAGCTTCTTCTCACCTCTCTTTCTCGCATTTGCTCTCTCTGTCTGCCTTTCAATTTTTGCGCTTTTCCAACATTTCTGAACATTTTGGTCGACTCAGCATTTTCTATGCCCCCAAAAACCATCCTGTTCGAAACAATTAGTGCAAGCGACACAATAACAACACACACACACAAACACACATATACACAACACACACATACTAACACACATTTGCATGTTTCGTTATCGTTTGGCGTGCGTGTCAGTCTCTCTCGATGTATGTGTGTGTGTGTGTTTAAACAGTTGGCGTCAAAATTATAATTAAAACGTGCATCAAAGTCACAACACGACTGCACAGCATGTCACAATTTTGTGTTGTTGCCACTCTTGTTGTTGTTGTTGCTGTTGCTGTTGTTGCATGGCGTTGTTTTTTGATTTATCGTGCCCTGCCACTTGACATTGTTGTCCTTGGTTAGCTTAATTGAATATTTATTGCCAAGTTTGCATAATGTGAGCTGCTATCTGAACTTTTGAGCTAGTGCCTGGCGGCGTATACGTAATGCACTCAATTACAATATAACGTATACGCACAAAGAGAAAATGTGCAACACTTTCCACGCTCACACACACAATCGAAAATGCATTCAACCATTAAGTAGAGATAAGAAATAGCTAAAAAAACACAAAATGTTCAAAATAATAATAAAAGTTGAATGCAGAACATTTAATAATCAACTAGTGTGAGTGGTTTTTATGCGTGGGCTGTGATTTTAAGGGTGTGAAAAGAGGATGGTGGTGGGGGTGGCTCTAAATAGTAAAAAATAATCATAAACATTTATGAATAATAAAAAACGTTAATAATCACGTTTAATGGTTTTTTGTTTACGGTGCAAATTAAAAAAAAATTAAAAGTCTTAAAAATTTAAAGATATGCTTAACTATTATTTTTTTCTTTCAACAAATATAGTATTTAGTACTAAAAAAATAATAACCTTACTAAATTTTTAATTTTTCTTCATAAATATTTTTGTTGAAAATAACGTCTTAAAAAATAAACATGAAAACTTAAACTTTTTAACTTTCAATTATTTTTCAATGAATAAAAATAGCATAATGTTTTATTTCAAGACGTTTTTTCAGAAAAAGTAAATAAAACAGAAAAACTATATTAAATTTTATTAAAAAAAAAAACATTTATGAATAAAAAAAACTTGAGATAAACCCGTTTAATGTTTTTTGCTTATGGTGCAAGTTAAAAAAATTAAAGTATGAAAAATTTGAACATATTGCTAAAATATTTGTATATATATATATTTTTTTTTCTTTAAATAAATATACTACCTAATCTGCAAAAAATATTAACTTAAAAAAATATTTAATTTTTCTACATAATTATTTTTATCGAAATTAAAAAACTAAACATGAAAACTTAAACTATTTAACTTTCAATTATTTTTCAAAGAATAAAAACAGTATAATATTTTATTTCAAGACGTATCTGCAGAAAAAGTAAATAACGCAGAAAAAATTTATTAAATCTTATTAAAAAATAATAAATATTTATCAATAAAAAAAAACGTGAATACAACCGCTTAAGATTTTTTTGTTTATGGACCTCATTAAAAAATAAATAAAAATATTAAACATTTTAACATATTCTTAAAACTATATTGTTTTTCTTTAAATAAATATTGTTTGGAGTCCACAAAAAATATTAACTTAAAAAAATATTTAATTGTTCTACATATTTATTTTTGTTGCAGACATCTCTTAAAAAAAAAATCTTTTAAACTTTTTTCAATGACTAAAAATAGTATACAATTTTATTTCAAGACGTTTTTGCAGAAAAAGTAAATAAAACCGAAAAAGTTTCTTAAATTTAATTAAAAATTTTTTTTTCTTAAAAACCTTGCCAACAATCGATCTTAATTAACGTCAGCCATCAATACTTGATAGTTTTTGCAGCAAGAGTATCACACAGTCGCATATATATATATATACATTGTGTGTGCTTTCATTATAAGTTTTGTTCGGTTGCAGTTACTGCGATTTTGTGATAAGGCCAACATGAGTTTGGCCAACAGTTGTTGTTGTTGTTGTTACTGTGGCTACTGCTGCACAGCTTGTCAGTCAAGTCATGCAGTCAAGCAGTCATTTAGTCAGTTAGTCCGTTAGTTGCCGCTGAGGGCATTTTTGTTAAAAATTGCATGCATCAAAGCGGATTTTTCATTTGCTACTGTTCTTTATGTTGTTGTTCTTGTTCTTTGTGCACATGCACTTTTCACACATATATACATACATATATATATATATATATATTGTTGTTGTTGTTGAGTACTCGAGCTCGGGGTGACAGCAAACACGCGAACATCGAACAGTTCTTTCTTGCCGCACACGTGTCAAAGTTCATTAGAAAATTGTGCTTTATATATATTTAACCTTTTTTTTTTTGCTGTGTTTTGCTTTGCTAAATGGCTTTCATGCATTTTTTAAGCCCTGCCCCCTCCCTCACATACTTTTCTGGCTTACAGTTTGTGCCATTCTTGTTGTTGTTGTGTTCAAACTGGGAATTGAAATGGAAATATTTATTTATTATACCCTGAACCCATTGAAAATGGTTAAAAAGGATATAATGGTTTTGTGCAAAAGTATGTAACAGGCAGAAGGAAGCATCTCCGACCCCATAAAGTATATATATTCTTGATCAGCATCAACGAGTCGATATAGCCATGTCCGTCTGTCGATCTCAGAGACTATATAAGCTAGAGTATCCAGATTTGGTACATAAGCTCGCCTAATCCCTTGGCAGTAACAGCTTGTTTCAAATTTTCGATAACTCTTTCCGTTTCCGATATACACATGTTATCGATAACAACAAAATACTAAATTTGGAAAACTTTGTGATGCAGTTTGAAAGATTAAACGAAATAAAAAAATATCGATAACTCTTTCCGTTTCCGATACACACATGTTATCGATAACAACAAAATCTTGAATTTGGAAAACTTTGTGATGCAGTTTGAAACATTAAACGAAATAAAAAATATCGATAACTCTTCCCGTTTCCGATATACACATGTTATCGATAACAACAAAATCTTGAATTTGGAAAATTTTGTGATGCAGTTTGAAACATTAGACAAAATAATGACAATCTGTGAAAATTTTATTAAAATCGGTTGAGAAAGACCCGAGATATGGATTAAGAAAGTAAGTTCAGGGTATAGTGTAGTCGGGATTTCTCGACTAGAGCTTGTTTTTTCGTTGCAAATTGTCAAAATTGAAATTGGGTAATCAAAAATAGATTTCCAAACTGACTACAATCGATCTGAATTTGAATTGTAATTTGATTTATGTTAACGCATAGATTTGACATTTTATTCAACTCACTTTCGACTTTTGCGATTTATGACAAAAAGAAAAAGAGGAAAAGCAAACTTTTCAGATAAAATATGTGAAAGAATAGAACTTACTCTAGTTTCTTTTCACAGTTCGTTTACCTAGCTTAAAGTCTTTACTTTAAGACCATAAAACTTCAACTTTAATTCGCAGTTTGAAGTTTGCTTAACTTCCTGTTAAAGTTGAGCGAGCGCATTAGTATAATGTTGTTGTTGTTGTTCAAGGATATTATAAGCAGGAATCCACTTAACTTTAACGATTATGTTTGCCATTCAAATAGAAACGCACAATTTGTCGCTAGACGCAATAACAAACATTCCTCAACAATAGGTTGGGTTTGGGGGGCGTATTAGTAATATCATCTGTTAGAAGTACACACAAAAGTTCATTCACAGTCAATATAGTTGAAATGTGTACAAATCTCAGACAGATATTGTGGCAAATATTGCCTCTCCGCCCCCCTTTCATTCCTCCTCCTTCCCCTCCCCCCGCAAACATCAATCATGCTGAAGCTGATTTGTCCACAGCGTTGGAGCTCAAGTGAGTTTATAACGGTAAAAGGTAACGGCTGCTAAGGTCGATTGAGAACAGCAGTTGACTCAATATTCCCCCCTAACTCCCCCCAACTTCCCCCCTTCCATCCGCTTCCCTTTTGATGCTGTTTACTTAGGCAGCTGACCCAATACACACACACACATAAACTCTAACCAACTCTCGACTCGACTCTGTTCTAAACCTCTCCACTCCGCTCCCCATTCTTCCCCCTTTGTGTTGTGCGTGCGAGCGCCGAAGCGTGCCAGGCCTTTCCAGCTGAGTGATGAAAGCATTTAAGCATCCCCAGCAGCAGCAATAACAACAGCAACCTGCCACATGCCACATTCCACATGCCCCTTGCCTGCTTTACTCTGCGGAGGAGCACTTTCAGCACCGGCAAAAGCAGCTGTGGCATGCACCACCCTTCCATAACCTGCGCTTGTCATACATATATATGTGAACCACGTACACTGTGCAAAAAAACATGTTTGTGCATATGTGTGCGTGTGTGTGTGTGTGTGGTAATAAAATTGAATTTGCTTAAGTCGATTATTAATATTTAGAGCTATGATGTTCCGCTTTTATCAATATTTACATGCATAAACTAAGACAAATTCAAATAATGCACTGAGAAAAATTCTAAAAAAAAATGAATTAAAAAAATAAATTAAAAAAATAAATTAAAAAAAGTAAAATAAAATTATCAAATTTTTTGATAAAATATAAAAAAAAATGTGAAATCTCGGTTTTATTATATTAAAGTTTATTTAAAAACATTATTCAAGTAAGAAAATTTTAGTTATGATTTTTATCGATAGTAGGGGTATATAGGTATCGAAAACAGTTATCGATAGTTTGAAACAAACTTTATGGCGATGATTATCAAATGCGAGATAGGTCAGAACTTTCCCAAGTCATAACTTCCTCAAAACTCAACCGATTTTCAAATGCAATACCTTAAAAGTCATGGCTTGACATCTAAATTAATATTGCATTTCCAGATTAAAACATAATTTTTATTCGAAATTTATGAAAAAATTTTCCCAAAAATATCAAGGTCATAACTTCCTCAAAGCTCAACCGATTTTCAAATGCAATACGTCAAAAGTCGTGGCTTGACATCTAGTTTAATACTGCATTTCCAGTTTACACACAGTTTTCACTCGAATTCATGAAAAAATTTATCCCAAAAAAATCAACTTGAAGATAGGTCAGAACTTTCCCAAGTCATAACTTCCTCAAAACTCAACCGAAAATCAAAAGCAATACCTTATAAGTCATGGATTGACATCTAGTTTAATACTGCATTTCCAGTTTACAACATAATTTTTATTCGAAATTCATGAAAAAAATTCTTCGATGGACTAAATCGGAAGTCAAGAGACAGATAGACAAGAGAACATGGCTATATCGGCTCAACTGTACACGCTGTTCGAGAATATATATACCTTATAAATGTGGAAATGCTTTGCCCTGCCTGTTAGCTTCTCATAACCCTTTACCTTTTTCAACTTTCTTGTTCTGACTCAGCCGTTAAGATATTCTAGCAGCTTTTATTGACTTGACATTTCAATGGTATCGCTCAGTGTATTTAAAAGCCAGCATTTTCAGTCGAACTACGGGTAACTGGCAACTGGCAACTGACAAGCGACAAGTGACTGGCAACTGCAAAAACCTTAACACAGTGCCAGGAAGCGAATGACAATGACATCGAGAGACGTCTCTCAATTCTGTCAGCCGCTTGTTGTTGTTGCTACTTTGGATTCGGGCGATGATGCTGCTCCTGTACCTCAGGCAATGGTCAAACGCTTACACACACACACACACACATACACAACCACATACACACACGTATACACTCACACACATACACTCATACACTTTCATTGAGAGCGTCTATTTATAGACATTGTGTATTTTTTCATATTTTGCCTGTCAAAGGACAACGTTCTCGCGGGTGGGCATATTTAAATAGCACAGATACATATATATCACATATACATATGCTTTTTTTTGTGTATTTTTTTGCGCCCAACATTTTTGTTTTTTGTTTGAATTTGGTTTTTGCCATCCCAAAAAAAATATTTTTTTTTTTTTCTGTTTTTGTTTCATTTATTTATTTGCCACTGAACGAATTTAGCCAAAACTAATTGGCTTAAATTGCGCTCAGCACGTGTCAAATTGTGTTCGTTAAGTGGATTATCGTTGAATATTTTCTTTTCCTATTTATGTTATATTTATTTTTGTTATTTTGTCTGTCCAACTGTCGCCCTATTTATTTGATTTTATTCGTTGTGCTTAATGCTTTTTGGTCCTCCGATTCTCTCTCTACCTCACTCTCTCCTCCACTCTCTCCCTCTCTCTCTCTCTCTCTCTCTCTCCCTCCTCCCTCTCTCTTTCCTTCTCTTTCTCTCCAAGTCTTTCACAACTTTGTCTTGTGTTTATTTTTGAAAATTATTGCTCCTGACAACAAGAAACAACAAATTTTTTCGGCTTCAATGATTTAAATTAATTTTATGCCTTTAAGCTCGAACTCGACTTTGCTTCCAGGCTAGCAAATATATATACCATATATATATATATACCATATATATATATATATGTTACTGAGCAATCGGCACTGCTAAAAGGTCAAATTGCTTGCTGTGTTTCAAAATTTTGTTTGGCGCAGCGTGAAATTTTTTTTCGCTTTTTATTTCCGACTTAAAAGGTTTGCCCCATAAGTTACCAAAAAACTGTGCACTCTCCCCCCTCTCTCGTACGCTACCACCCACGTGCCTACGTGCCACGCCCACTGGGCAGGGGCGCAGCTGAAGCGCGTTAGCAACTTGGCGACTTTAAGCCATTCGAGCTAAAAATATTTTACATATTTGTATTCTTTTTTTTTTTTGCTATTTTTTGCATATATTGTAAGGGAAAGGATAAAAGGTCGAATGTCAAATACTCTGCATGTGGGTAGAGCTATAGAAGAATGTGGAACTAATTGTTTCTAGTGAACTAAATATATATTTAATGTATAATTTCTGGTAGATAGATAGATAAATAGATTGATGATTGATTTGGAAAAAAGGAAAAATTTTAGAATTATTTTTTTTATTATTTTTAAAATGTAGAAGTTTGGATTTAAAGATAGTACATCATATTTATGTGTGCCTGGACACTGAAAACATTTTTTCCTACCTTTTTTTTGTACTAAAATTTCTTATGAAACAAACTCAACAAAATTTTTATAATATTATTCCTTTATTCATTTTTCAAAAGGTTCACGTTAGGATTTAAGGATCGTACATTATATTTTTGCATGCTTAGACACGGAAAATATTTTTTCCTACCTTTTTTTGTACTTTTTCCCTTAAAACTTCGTATAAAAAAAACTCAAAAAAATCGTTATAATATTATTTCTCCATTTTGCTGGTATTTATATACCTTTTGGAAGGTTAGGGTATTCAGTATTGTGTCATAGCTTGCTTGGTTAAGCAGCTGCGAGCATTGGGAGCCTGTTTCCCCACGGCATATTATGTAAATTATATTACTTTAGCGGCGCGTGTCCTTAAATTGTGTTGAAAAATGCAAAACACCAAATAAAAGCGAGAGAGAGAGATTAAAACAGGACACAAAATCGAAAGGGGGAAATGTGTCAATGCAATTGCAGCAAATGCCAAACTAACAAACATAATATGAAACTAAATCAATAACAAATTCACTTTGAATACGTGTGTGTATTTGTGTGTGTGTATATGTGTGTTTGTGGCAGTTGCACACACATTTAAAGAGGGCTTATCATTGTTGTACTTCAATCCTTGAACTTTTAGCTGAATGTCAGACTGAAGTGAAGTTCGCTCACCTCAGATACAGATAGAAAGAGAGAGTGTGAGAGAGAGAGTGAGAGAGAATGAATGAGTGAGAGAGACAGCTAATACACGTTTCAGAGACAGCATTACTATTTAGATTACCCAAAGGTCTAATTGCTTTGTCTTCGCCCTCCAAAAACGCTCAAGTTGCAGGCAATAAAAACTCTTGAATTGACACTTGGCCAAGACACTTCCGACTATAATTAACATTCTAGACACAAGAAAAATCACAACAATACCTCACGAAACGTAAAGCTTCTGCGAATTTGTTGAATTTTTGATTTATTTACATTCGACTGCACACAAAATATTTAAACCAGATGCGCGTGTAAATTAAATTGCATAAATATATATGCAAATAAACATATTCCGAACACACAAGTTAAGATAAATGCAGCTGGGTTTCAGTTCTGAATCAACTTACGATTGTAAATTTTGCCTGAATGTTTAGTAAACAGTAAACAAATCGCAAAATCGCCAAAGAAACAAACACACATACAGAGAGATAGACAAATAGACAGACAACTAGACAGACAGATAGACAACTAGACAGTTGCTAGTTGCTCATAAATCGATGGGTATTATGTGCGCTAATAAAAGTTTAAGACGTTCCAAGCAAGAAGCAAAAAAAAAACAAGAAGGCTCTAGTTGAGAAAGCCCGACTAGACGATACCCTGAACTATACTTAGCGCGTACAGTCAGTGCTTGTAAGTATGTGTGACTTGACTTAGCTTTGTTCCATATCTCCAGTGCTTCTCAACCGATTTCAATATAAATTTCACAGATTGTCTTTATTTCGTCTAATGTTTCAAACTGCATCACAAAGTTTTTCAAATTAAAGATTTTGTTGTTATCGATAACATGTGTATATCGGAAACGGGAAAAGTTATCGAAATTTTTTTATTTTGTTTAATGGTTCAAACTGCATCACAGTTTTCAGTTTTCCAAATTCAAGATTTTGTTGTTATCGATAACATATGTATATCGGAAACGGGAAAAGTTATCGATTTTTTTATATTTGTTTAGTGTTTCAAACTGCATCACAAAGTTTTCCAAAAATAAAAATTTTGTTGTTATCGATAACATGTGTATATCGGAAATGGAAATAGTTATCGAAATTTGTTTTTTCGTCTAATGTTTCAAACTGCATCTCAAAGTTTTTCAAATTCAAGATTTTGTTGTTATCGATAACATGTGTATATCGGAACGGGAAGAGTTATCGAGAATTTGAAACAAACTTGTATCACGTAGGGATTAGGCGAGCTTAGGTTCCAAATATGTAGTCTAGCTCTTATAGTATCTGAGATCGACAGACGGACAGGGCTATATCGACTCGGCTGTTGATGCTGATCAAGAATATATATACTTTATGGGGTCGGAGATGCTTCCTTCTGCCTGTTACATACTTTTGCACAAAACCATTATACCCTTTTTAACCGTTTTCAATGGGTTCAGGGTATAAAATAAAGATAGAAAACGAATTTCGTTCTTGATGATTACGCATACGCCGCGTAGGCTGATAATGTTCTCCCTCTCTCTCCTCTCGCTCTCTTTATGCCTTAATAAATATGCTCTATTATTGTACTAGTTTCTAGTTTGTCTTCTTTGCAAACTGTTTCCTCTTTGATGTACAATTTAATATGCCAAAAAAATGTTTTAATTCATTCTTCTTGTTTACTTGATTGTTGTAGACAATATTTTTTGCATTACTATATATACTCTTCGGAGCTCTTAGCAACAGTTCTAATATATATATATATATATACACTGTTAGATTTTTTTTGCTTAAGTAACATGAAAAGTTTAATTAAAAAATATATATTTTTACACATTTTAGCTTCATTTTATATCTGAATATTTTTTTGTATATTTTTATAATATTTTTTTTTTACAGTGTATAGTGTATTTCACATTCGACTTAGTTTTCTAAGTCTTCTATATAAAAAATATTTCTTTTACACATTTTGGCTCCATTTTATATGTGAATATTTTTTTACTTTTTTTTAAATATTTTTTTTTTACAGCGTATAGTGTATTTCACATTCGAATAACTCTTCTTTCGTTGAGCTTCAACTTTTCATAATTAAATTAAATTTTATTATCTGCTTAGCGCCGTTAGCATAACCCTTTATAGCCAGATTCAAAGACTTTATCTTGAGCATGGCATATAAATTAGTTGGCTAGATGTGTGTGCGTGTGTGCTTGTGTGTGTGTGTGCTTGTGTGTGTGTGCTTGTTTGTGTTTGCCGCTGATGACTTCAAGGTTAGCTACCGAAAGAATGAAAAAGTCAGCTGAGCAAATTTCATGACAGTGAAAGTAATAAATAATGAATTGTAAGAGTTTATGCGAGCAATGAGCAAAGTACACACAGCATATGTATATATGTATGTGTGTGTGTGTGTGTATGCGTGTGTGTATAAGAATGTACGCACGTACATGGTGTATGTGTGATGTACATGTGTCTGTGGCATATCGAAACATGTGTAAATGTTTATGAATATGTATATGTGTGCGAGAGTGTGTGCTTGTGTGTGTGTGTTGTGTGTGTGTTGTGTGTGTGTGTGTGTGTGTGTGTACGAACCATATAAGTTTGCGTGCTGCGGCATCATTGACACGGAACTGGAGCAACCGAAAAAAGAAACAAACGCTTTGGGATACACTCAAAGAAATTATTAAACTAAGAAATATTGAAACAAAATAGATAGTTTATTTATTACTTTTATAAAAAAAAAAAAAAAATAAATAATAATAAATAAAAAATAATTTTTAATTTTTTAAGATTATATTGAGGTTCAAAAATATATTTTTCACAAAAAAAAGTTTCTTAAAATAAAACATAAAAAAGAAATTAATTTATTGAGAAAAGAGCGTGAAAGTTTCTACCTAGAGCAAAATAAATGAACAGAAAAATACTTAAAAAATTCTTACGTTATTTTAAGTGGATTTTATATACTCTTTAATAAAAGATGAATGAGTTTTAATTAGTTAAACAGAAGAATGTTTATGTGATAAAAGATTTATTTGAGCTTATGATTTATTTTATTATTATTTATTATTGTAGCTATTGATTTTTCCAAGTGTAAAACTATTCCCCAAATGGCTCTCACGCACGTAACTCATACACACACAATACACACACCACAGAAAGAGAGAGACTGCCAAAGTTTGAGTCAGCGCCAAGTTTTCCTCAGGGAAAGGGTATATACTGGGTCTGTCTGTGCTGCTCAACCTTTTTTTCGCTTTGTTCTTTAACTTTTTTCGAACTTTCGTTGTCGTCGTCACACTTGACTTGAAATTGAATAAAAAGAAACTTAATCTTTAATTTACAAGCCGAAGAGGTTTGGATTTATGCAGCTGCCCCGAAAGCATCTGCTTAAGGTCCAGCCAGTTGGCTTATTGTACTTGCAAATTGATTTTAATGCATGCTCTGTTAGGCGCAAGGTGTTGGCCCGCCCAGCCAGAAGGATAACGAAAACATTATTCCGTTTTTTCTTTTCCGTTTCCGCAACTCGAAGACGGCATTTAAAGTTTACTCAAAGATTTAAATTCTTTGACTTGGGAGGGTTAGTTCTTCACCTTCCTCCTTATCCTTTTCTCCCTACGCTTATCCTTTTCTCTGAGCAAACTTGCCCATTCGTGTCCAGAGCAACTTTTACCGCTCAACTGCTCAATATATTCATGTTTTTAATATGCAAATCAACATTTTTGGTCCAAGTTCGAGTTGCAAACTTTTTGCTGGATTTGCTGAAACTTATTAATGTTTGATCAAGTGTTTTTCGGTCTTATCAAAACTGAAGCTACAATTGGCATTGTCTTGGTTTCTTGCTGAATTATTGATATAGCTGAAGTCTGTTGTTGTTTATTTGTTAATGCCACAAATGTAATTGGAAATTAAGTATGAAAATGACTTTTGGGACTTTTTTTTTATGTCTGCGGAACAAAGGGAAATATTTTAAATTAGGTTTTTGCTGTTGCATAAAGTTGTTAAAATAAGTTTTTTTCATGCCTTGCCCACACTGCGTATGCTTGATATGAAAGCGAAACAATTAACAACTTTTTGCCTTTTTGTTCATTGAAGCAAGTGCCTGAAAGGACCTTTGCTTATCAAATTGCATGCAGCTAAAGTCTTAACTTATTCGACCCAAAAAGTCGCCAGTTCACTTGAACTAAAGTGTTTTTCGAGCGCCGCTAAACAAGTTAAATGTTATCCGGGCCTGATTCTTCCCCTCCTCCTCCTCCCTGCCTGCCTGCCTGGTCTGCCAATTAAGTGCTGCCATAGCCGTTGGCAGTGCTTCCAAATGGAATTATGATGAATGACGAAGCCCACGCGGCGTATACGTTATGTACATATACATCTGTATGTATATAAATGTTTTGTTCCGCTTTCAACTTCCGTGGGAAGTAAATGCTCGGTATTTAATAACAACACATTCAAACACCCACACACACAGAGACACCCACACACATACGCATTTGCATACAGTTATGCTGATTCGACTGAATTTTAATTGCGCTGACTTTGATTACAAATTTTCCCAGAAAGCGCAGTTGTCGATGGTCAGGCTAACCAACCACCCACCCAATCAACCTCCATCATACAACCAACCTCCATTATCCAACCCACACACCCCTTAATCAGAATTCAACGCCTTCTTATCGCCCAACCTGGCTGCATATGTTCCCTCTCTCCAAAAGTACAAACCCCATCATACGAAATTTCCCCTTAATCACCTACTCAAATGCCCAGAACCCATTGAAAATGGGTAAAATGGGTATAATGGTTTTGTGCGAAAGTATGTAACAGGCAGAAGGAAGCATCTCCGAACCCATTAAGTATATATATTCTTGATCAGCATCAACAGCCGAGTCGATATAGCCATGCCCGTCTGTCGATCTCAGAGACTATAAGAGTGAGAGACTCCAAATTTAGACCTTAGCTCGCCTAATCCCTAGGCAGTACAAGTTTGTTTCAAATTTTCGATAACTCTTCCCGTTTCCGATATACACATGTAATCGATAACAACAAAATCTTGAATTCAGAAAATTTTGTGATGCAGTTTGAAACATTAGACGAAATAATGATAATGTGTGAAAATTTTATTGAAATCGGTTGAGAAATACCGGAGATATGGAAGTTAAGGCAAAAATGCAGTATAGGGTTCAGGGTATCTTCTAGTCGACTAGAGCCTTCTTACTTGTTTGTTGTTGCTCATCGTCAGCGCAATTAAAATTGTTGTTATGAGCTGTAAAATTTGTTAATTTTGATGGATTTATATGACCAAAAAATCAACAAGCAAACAAACAAACAAAACGCAACAATGTACAAAAAAAAAAACCCAAAAAAATTAATCCCCAGAATAATCTCCAACACATACGCACACTTTTTAATGTTTTTTCTATATGTATGTGTATGTGAAATAATTTTTAGCTGATCTTAAAATGTAATAAACAGCGCTCGCTCGCTTCTGTCTCATCAACACTAACAAGCTAATGGACTATAATAAAGTTGTTCTCGCTCTTTATTTTATATTTTTGATGCAAACATTGTATAGTGTATACAATGTCTCGTTTTTAACGACTATTTAATAGTGCTAAAATGATGTTGTGTACTTTTAAACAAACATTAAAACCGTGAGAGATATTTGTTTGCTTAAATACTTTTAGCTTAAATATTGTTATTAAAACTATGACAACGAAAACAGCGGGAAAAAAGTACAAAATAAATATTCGGTCGCTAGAAATAAATCCATTTAATTAAAAATAAATATTTATGGGATTTGCTTTAGCTTAAAGCTTAAATAAATATTATTTGTATAAAAAAAGAAAAATTTGTTAAAATAAATAATTTTAATATAAAAAAAGATTTTTAATTTGAAACAAAATTGTATAAAGGCTTAAGCAAGAGTATTCAAACAAGCAAGAAGGCTCTAGTGGAGAAAGCTCGACTAGACTATACCCTGAACCCTATACTTAGTGCTTGCACGTATGTGTGTGTGTGTCTGCATACTTGACTTAACTTCCATGCTCTATATCTCCGATGTTTCTCAACCGATTTAAATAAAAACTTCACAGATTATCATTATTTCGTCTAATGTTTCAAACTGCATCTCAATGTTTTCCAAATTCAAGATTTTGTTGTTATCGATAACATGTGTTATCGATAGTTATCGAAACCACATCGACTCAGCTGTTGATGCTGATCAAGAATATATATACTTTATGGGGTCGGAGATGCCATTATACCCTTTTTAACCATGTTCAATGGGTTCAGGATATAAAAAGCTTAAGTTAGAGTTCTCAAAAACTTTATTTCTGTATTTATTTTTTTTTTTGTATTTTTTCTGTTGGAAGATAAGCCAAAGATTTAATTAGTTGCTCTTTTTGTGTGATAATTTGCATTTGCCAAGCAATTACAAACATTGTATAATTGCAACATAATGGGGCAGTCAGCAACATAAAGAGGCAAGTAGCTAAAAGGCAAAATAAGAAACAAAGTTTCGAGCGGTTAATGTGAAAAGTTGATGGCTTGCAAAGTTGCAAGCAAGCTGTTGCAACATAAATTTCATATACATAAATATAACTTAGTAACTTTTTCATTCTTTTCGTTTCTTTGCAGGGAGAAAACTGAGCGAAAACGAAGAGAGAAACTGAGAAAAATGTCAGGAACCTTAGTACAAAATCAAAATAAATTCAACAAACTAACGGAACAGAATAACAATAATAATAATTTGGAGCAGCAAAAGGAGGAAGGGACGAACGGGTTGAAAGGTGTGGCAAGTGCAAAACATATAGCGACCATATCGCTGATGCTGCAATACGATATCGATAATAAGCTGAATGCGCTCAAGGAGCAAACGCAGCGAAATGCGCTAATGGACAACAATCTGAATCTGAATCTGAATCTGAATCTGAACAAGGATCTCGAAAACAATCTGGAAATGCCGGCTCTCAACGAAACCCAAACGGTTCCCAGCCTGGAACTGGAAGTGGAGGATATTGTGACGGGGAAAACTTTGAATCTGAATGCCAGCAACAATGGCTTTATGCCGCCCACACCGCCGGCCACGCCCAATCTGCAGAATACGGCACAGAAACGTTGGCGCATCCTGGCCAAAGTGTTGCGCAAGGACTCCGAGGAGACAGTCAGCTCCTCAAGCGATGAGTTCAGCGAGGAACAAACCGCCTCCGTGCGACGTTTCAAGAGCTTCGATCTGTTGCGTCAGGACAGCTTCGAGGATCATGTGAGCCTGAAGTGTTTGGGCAAGACGGAGAACTGGTACAAATATCGCATGCAGCTGCACAACGACACTGAATACTCTGTCAATATACATCACATGGAGCGACAACTGACTGCCAATGATCTAATGGGTAAGATTCCAAGTCGAAAATAAACTTTAAACCATTTCCATTGCAAATCGATTAAAATTTGACATTTATCGATACAATTTTGACAGTGTTGCATGTTAACATATCGATAAACGTAACAAGTAAGAAGGCAGATTAGACTATACCCTGAACCCTATACTTTAAGAGTACTTGCAAGTATGTGTGTGTGTCTGTGTGAAGTTACGCGTATAGTGCATACTTGACTTAACTTCAATGCTCCATATCTCCGGTGTTTCTCAACCATTTTCAAAAATAATTTCACAGATTATCATTATTTTGTCCAATGTTTCAAACTGCATCACAAGTTTTCCAAATTCAAGATTTTGTTGTTATCGATAACATATGTATATCGGAAACCGGAAAAGTTATCGAATTTTTTTATTTTGTTTAATGTTTCAAACGACGTTTGAAAGTTTTCTCAATTCAAGATTTTGTTGTTATCGATAACATGTGTATATCGGAAATCGGGAAAGTTATCGAAACTATATCGACTCGGCTGTTGTTGCTCATCAAGAATATATATACTTTATCGATTAAAATTTCACATTTATCGATAACATTTTCGCAGTGTTGCATGCTAACATATCGATAAACATATAAATGATTCTCTTTTCCCATCGTCTCAGGCTTTAACAATACCGGAAACATATGCGTTTGGCCCTCGGAGGAAGCACTTACCGCCTTGGTGTTGTCCGACCTTGCCGCGTATCGTGGCAAGTGGATCTTGGAGCTGGGTGGCGGCTTCACCTCCCTCGCCGGCCTAATGCTGGCCAAGTATGCCAAACCCTATGCCGTACATCTCACCGACGGCAACGAGGTGAGCGTGGAGAATGTGCGTCAAACGGTTTGCCTCAACGAGCTCAGCTGTTATACCAAATGCTCCGTGTTGAAGTGGCAAGAGTGTGCGGCACGCGCCCAGGCGGAGCAATCGAAGTTCGAGTACATATTGTGTGCGGATTGTTTGTTCTTCGATGAGGCCAGATCGGCGCTGGTCGATACCATCTGGTACTATTTGGCGCCCCAGGGTGTGGCGCTCATAATGGCGCCCCGTCGCGGTCGCACTCTCAATGTGTTCCGGGATGAGTGTGTGGCGCGTGGCTTTCGTGTGGAGCTTGCCACCCGTTACAATGAGACCATCTGGCAACGTCATCTGCAGCTCAAGGCTGACTCGGCGCTCTACGAAGAGGATCTGCACTATCCTTTGCTGCTGCGTCTCTGCAAGCCGCGTAGCTAAAAGAAGTAGCCATAATTTAACGCTTTTTAGTTTATAGCAAAGCAAATTCCAGTCTACACCTAATGAAGAAAAAACACCAAAAAAACTTATTCCTCCCACAAAAAAAAATTAAACAAAAAAAAAATAAAATAAAAAAAATATAGCAAATATTTTGGTTGGTTCCACATAGTTTTAAATGAAAAGTTTTTGATCTAGTCTTAAATATAAATAGACTATAAAAAACGTTTTAAAAGTGTTTTTAACCACAAAAAAATATATACGAAAAGTTAAATGTAAAATCTTAAACCTAGCACCTGAAGTCAAATATCTAAAATTAAGAACCAACCCTATAAACATAAGAAATGCACTGTTAAGTTTCGTATATATATATATGAGAACAAATTCCTTTGATATGTAAACTTTGATTTGCGTTAATTCCACAATTACCAAATACTCCACACACACACACAAACAAACAAAAACACCAAACACACACACAAGTATTATTTAAATTCATGTAGCATAATTTTAGGCTGCAAAAAAAGAAAACCACAAGAAAAATTTCCTTAAATTTAAAAAACTAAACTTACAAAATACAAATTATAAAAGATATATATCTATAGTTATATAGAGATATAGTAAACGTTGCCAGCGCTCGACCAATTAACTAATAGTTAACTTAAATTTAGTTTATGTATAATTATAGAGCATGTGTTAATCGTTTTATGACGAATGTGAATGATGACGTCGACGACGACGATGATGATCATGATGATAATGGTGATGATGATGATGAACTAAATACAAATACAGTATCAAATGCCACAAACACACACACACACACACATATGAGTACTCTTTCTTGCCCTTTGGGTGCCATTAGTGAACAGTATATGGCCAAGTGAGTATGTCACGCCCCCTTTTCCTAGCCCCTTTTGGCACAAAGCGATGTCAATAATAATTATCAACGGATGTCGAGTCGTTTATTAAAGAGCATTAGCGATTTTCATAGCGCCACCACCGCGGGGAGGTAATTACTTTAATTGTGCGCGGACAAAGTGAAATGAAATGGAATGGAACGGAAGCGGAAGCGGCCAACACATTGGGGTTAAAGGACATTAAGGACAACGTCATCATTTTGTTGCTGCGCTTCGTGTTATTTGAGCTTCCAGCAAGCATTTGATTCTTGTCTCTTTAGTTGTTGTCCTTGTTGTTGTCCTGTAAATGTCAGGCATGATAAATCCAAAAGAGTGTGATTCGGGGTGAGAGTGCATATTACTTAGTATGGATTGTATGTGCGAAAGAGTGTGAGTGCTTAATGAGCATGTGTAACTAGTTTTAATAGAAGTGGAATAAAAAAAGTTGAGAAAACTTGAAGAAAAAAAAACAAAGCATACTTTTGAGATAGAACTTTAATGAAGTACGAAGTTTGCTCCAATCTATAATGTATATTTACATTCTCATTGGCTCCAATATGTTTTTTTTTTTTGCATGTATAGGGTATATATCTAGTCACTATCCAATCAGTTTGTTCGATTCTATTTGTGTTCTGTGCTTTTGGGTGCTAAAAAATCAAAAATAAAAATAAATCTGATAAGCGCAAATTACAAAGCAAACTCAAACAACACTGGGCGAGTGTGTGGGTGTGTGTGCGTGTGTGTACTCGAAGTTGGTTGCGTGTATGTGTGTGTGTGTGCGTCATTAACGAGGTCATTGGTAAGTAAGCTTGTTTGATGTGCTCGAGACATGTAATCCTGAAAGTCAAACAATCGACAGCAAGGCGGAACACTTGGCTGTTTGGGCTGGTGGCTCAACATTGCGTATACGCGACGATTTTGGTTGGACACGTGAAAGTCATGTCAATTTTCGTCCAGCTGCGTTCGCCGTTGCCTCTGCTAATGACATGCGACTGCTATGGAAATCAGCATACTTGGCGACGGCCACTCAATTATACGACACACACATGCACAAACTACAAGCACACATGCAAATACTTACATTGCATACGTAATGTACACTGAGAAACTGGATTTCTATAGGCATAAGTCTACTACTTATACTTACAAAGTTGTATAAATTAAGCAAATAATATAGTTTTGATATCTCTACTGCTTGAAAATAACTTCAAACTTGCTTAAGAGTGACATATATGCTTCCCAAACATTTTTTTTAGTGTAACCTGCTTGATGGCGAAAAAAACGAAAAAATTCGTTGCCTACTTTCAGGCACATAGTAAAAACACGCATTCAGGTTCCGGCCCTTTTGTCTTTGAAGCCATTTCGATTTGGGCAAAGAAGCGGTTAGGGAACGCGGTAGCTGTGCGGTTGCTTGTGGGCGTGGCAAGTGATTTGGCAAACACATTTCAATTTGCGCATTGTTTGCCCTTCTGCTTTGCCTTTGTCCTTTGTGAGCCTCCAACGTGTCTTTGCTATCTCTTTCCCGCACACTCTCCCTATGAGTGCACGACAAGCCCTTTAGAACCTCATGGGAAAGTTGGCAAAGAGTTTTAATGGCGACAACAGGTGTTCCACTTGTACCAAAAGGAGGCCTTGCCTCGCTTAAGTTTAATTTGTAGTTAAAAGCCTCATTAAATTTTTAATTAGCGAAATTAGTGTCTCGAAATGTTTATGAACTCGAATAGTTTTCGGTCAGTGTCCTTTCAATGTTTCTCGAAGGATACAACGTCATGACAATTCCACCCAAAATGTGGGTCATTATTAAATAATGTTAGACAAGCTTCAAGAGGTAGAGAGAGAGAGGGGGAGAGAGAGAGAGCTGTCTCATTATCATATAAATAGTTGGCATAATTCATTATTAAGTAGGAAATTACATTGCGTGTTATGAAATTAACAAGTTCTGACGTGGAAATGTGCCAGGAAAAATATGTTGGTGGTAGGAAATTGCCCAAAAGTTATAGCTCGGAATATGAAAGCAACGAATTATGGGCATAAGAGTTCCAATTGCATGTTGGTGTCGATGGAAACCTTAGAAACAACAAAGAGGGAGAGAATCTCGTCAGTTAGAAAAGTTTCTTCAAGAAAATCCCAAACATTTTATTAGTTCCTAAGTACCTAAGTTCCTGAAATATTCCTCGATTTTTTAGTACCAATAAAATCCAAAATAGTTTAACTAACTCTAAAACTCATCAATAAAAACCATTAACTTAAACTTGACAACAATAAAAATACAAATTAAAGAAAATTACACAAAAATTCATTTAATATCATTTGCATAACTTTAAAACCCGCCCAAAAAACAAAAAAAAAACCTTTGAAAAATTATGCAATCAAATTTATACCGTTATTATTGATTCATCAACAAATCAAACTAATGTAAAGCCAAACAAAAAAAAGCGTACGTTATTTATTGTTATTGTGAGCAAAGTGAAATTGTTTTTTCTATTCGCATATTCATTTTCGCTGCTTCTTCAAATGAATTCAATTCGTTTCGAGGGAGTTTTGTACGAGCTCATGAATAAACAGCTAAATTGTTGGTCGCTGTAGAAAACCAATAACAATAATATTGCTGATTAAGCATTAATCAAAGCAACAACAACAAAAAATCTAGAAATCAAAACAAAAAAAAGGGAAAGCGTCTCGTTTAGTTTTTCAAATAACAACAGAAAACAGCTTTTGACTTAATCATACCAAAAAGGTTTTGTTTTTGTCGCTTACCTTTTCTAATATGGATTTTTAATTTATGCGAAAAACACAAACATAGTTTTCCAAAACCGATAAGCGTCGTCTGCTGATAAGCAAATGTTGTTCCTGCTTAACATTTCTGCTGTTGGCGCTGTCAATTACAACAACAACAACGGCGACGAGAACAACAGCTGAAAACCGAAAGCATATGGCAAACATATGACAGCAGAAGCGAAAGAGAGCGAGCGAGCGAGAGAGCGCGAGCGAAAGCTTTTGACGAAAGCTCGTTCAGTTGTCGACGGCCTTGGCATTGCGCTCTCGCAACAGCTGTTTGCGGCGTCGCTTCGTTCAGCTTCGGCTTCGTTCAGCATCGGCTTCGTTCAGCTTCGGCTTCGGCTCGTCGAAACGTTCAGCTGTCAGTTGTGCGACGCCAGCCAACGCGTGCGGTCGTCGTTTGCTAAGTGAGCTCCGTTCAACTTTGAATGCCGTTATATAAAGCTAACCAAATCGCGATAAAAAAAATCATAATAAATAAATATTAAGTGCGTTGAGTGTGATACTAAAAAAATATATTTTGTGTTTTTGTAACTCCAAAAAATAACAACAAAGCACAAAAAGGGCAACAATCAGCCAATTGACACACATTTTTGATGCAACAACAACAAAAGCAACAACAATACGAAATTTCATAAATCAAGCGCAAATAATGTCAAACAAATCAATGGCAGCCAGCAGTAGCAACAACAGCGGCAGCAGCAGTAGCTGTTGTTGTTGTTGCTGCTACATGTTGCTGTTGCTGCTGTTCGTGTTGCTGCCGGCAATGCCAAATGCTGCTGCGGCAGCAACACGACGCGCCCGAATAACAGCCAGCAATAACGACAACAACAACAACACCAACAACAATGCGACGTTGCTGACAGAGTCCAAATTGAAAACATCTGCAGACGGCAGCAGCAACAACAACAACAATAACAGCAGCAACAACATTGCAGACAGCAAATATGGTAAGTCCTATAACAACCAAGAAGTAGAAGAAGACGACGAGGAGCAAGAAGGAACTAAGTTAGGTTGCGTAGAACGAAGCTTTTATACCCTTAAAGAACGAAATAAAACTTGAACAAAATAATTTTGGGTTCAGGGTACAAGATGCATCGGGGAATGTTAGGAAAACAGATATTTAGGCTATATAGTGTATATATATAACACTTTGTAGTATAACACACCAACCAGAAGGAATAAGTTAGGTTGTGGAACGAAGTTTTTATACCCTTGAGGAACGAAAACCAACTTGAACCAAAATAATGTTGTGTTCTGGATACAAGTTGCTTCAGGAAAAGTTAGGAAAACAGATATTATAGCTATATAGTGTATATATATAACAGTTTGTAGTATAACAGACCAACAAGAAGGAATAAGTTAGGTTGAGTAGAACGAAGTTTTTATACCCTTGAGGAACGAAAACCAACTTGAACCAAAGAACCAATAAGAAGATATAGGAAAACAGATATTTGAGCTATATAGTGTATATATATGACCCATTATGGTATAATACACAAACAAAAAGGAATATGTTAGGTTGTGTAGAACGAAGTTTTTATACCCTTAAAGAACGAAAATCAACTTGAACCAAAATTATTTCAGTTTCAGGATACCAGTTGCATGAAGAAATCAGATATTTAGGCAATATAGTGTATACATATAACAATTTGTAGTATAACACACCAACAACTTGAACCAGAAAGCCATTAAGAAAAGTTAGTAAAAAAGTAATTTAGGCTATATAGTGTATATATAACACTTTGTAGTATAACACTCCAACAAGAAGGAATAAGTTAGGTTGTGGAACGAAGTTTTTATACCCTTGAGGAACGAAATCCAACTTGAACCTTCATTTTGGGTTCAGGATACAAATTGCTTCAGGAAAAAGTTAGGAAATCAGATATTTACGCTATATAGTGTATAAATTTAGCTATATATAACACTTTTTAGTATAACAGACCAACAAGAGGAATAAGTTAGGTTGTGGAACGAAGTTTTTATACCCTTAAAGAACAAAAACCAACTTGAACCAAAAAACAATTCAGAAAAGTTAGGAAATCAGATATTTAGGCTATATATTTTATATATATGACCCAATATGGTATAATACACCAACAAGAAGGAATAAAAATAGCTTGTATAGAACGAAGTTTTTAAAAGGTTTTCAAAAGTTTTTGACGAACGAAAACCAACTTGAACCAAAGAACCATTTAGAAAAGTTAGCAAAAATAATATTTAGGTTATATAGTGTATAGATCCTATTGTAGTACAACACATACTAACAATACCCTTTTTTTTTACCCCTCTCAACAGCTTTTTTGTTGTTGTTTGGACTTCAAACTTGTCTCTTTGGCATTCTGAAGTTCTTGTGTTGTTGTTGTTGTTGCCAGGCTGCCTAATTGCATTTGGTCACGATTTGAGATCTTGCAACGTGTGCATATTTTTTACCTGCATGTTGTCTGCCGCAAAGCAGACCTTGTTTGCAACTACAACAACAAAGAAAAGGGTTGCCCTTGGCAGCGAAATTGTTTCACGCTTTGGCACAAAAAAAAAGAGGGGAAATATCAAAAGACTTAGGCAACGAACTTGCAGCTAGCGCTAATTTTAGCTATTTTATGCCAATCAAAGCCATGAGCCTTGCAATTGTTCAGACGTTTCCTGTGCAAGGCGAGAGAGAGATAGGGAGAGAGAGAGAGAGGGAGAGGGGGGAGAGGGGGGAGACCACACCGCAGAAGAACCGCAAAACTGTGGCGGAAATTGCGGCAACGTTTTCATTTCCACTGCTTCTTCCTCTTCACGTTGTTGTTGTGGTTTTTGTTTAATGATTGGTTTGGCTGAGAGCAAAAGTGTCATTAGGCCAGGCTGAAATGACAGTGCTTACTTACCCCAACACACACACACACACACACAACTAAGCCGGCCATCAATAACACTGACTCGCTACAATTTACTCTGCGTATTAACCAAAAAATAATAATTAATACTGCGCGTAACCGACTACGTAATGGCCTCAACTTAGGTCGAAATGTTGCTTTTTGATAAGGTTGAATGGATGGTTATTAGGGGAAAGAGGTGTTTGGGTATATTAAACTAGTAGTAAAAGTGAAGTAACTTGGAAATAAACCTAGTATCAGATATAAAAAACTTGCTGGCATATTGAAAATCAATCAGAATCTGAGATTTTTATGTTTTGTCTGGAATTTTTTCTTTTAATGGGATTTTTCGGAATTTCCCTGTGCTAATATTAATCATCTTCAGATTTAACCTTGTTCTTTTCTAGAGCTTATCTTAATCATCTTTATATTAAACTCCCTCCAGACTTAGTTTTTAGGTTACTGTCAATAAAAATGTTGAGATTTTTGTAAAGAAAGAATTAAAAGAATTGTATTCAAAATTAATATTTACAGAAAATTACTACTATAAAACTATACTAGAATCTGAGATTTTAATGTTTTTAGAAATATTTTTTGATTTTAATGGAATTTTTCTGAATTTTCTATAGCTTATATTAATCATCTTCTGATTTAACTCTCTCCAAACTTAGCTCTTAGGTTTTTGTTAATATAAATGTTGAGATTATTTAAAGTTTCTTCAAACCAATTTATTCAAAAAAATATATTTACAGAAAATTCCTACTATAAAACTTCTTGGGATAGTAGAATCTGAGATTTAAATATTTTAAAAGGGATTTTTTGAATTTCCTAGAACTTGTCTCAATCATATTTATATTAAACACTCTCCAAACTTAGTTTTTATGTTATTTTTGATACGCAATGTTATTCAAAATATGAATTTACAGAAAATTCCTACTATAAAACTTGCTGGGATACTAGAATCTGATATTTTTATGTTTTTTCTAGAAAGTGTTTTTGTTTTTAAAGGAATTTTTCTGAATTTCTTAGAGCTTAAATTAATTTTCTTCAGATTTAACCTTCTCCAGTCTTAGCTCTTACTTTTAATTAGATTTTGATAAAGATTTTGACATTTTTGTAAGTTTTTAATATTTTTTTCTCGAAAGAGTTTTTGTTTTTAGTATAATTTTTCTTACTTTCCCAGAGCTTATCTTTATAGTTCCTTCTCCTTCTCTTTTCTATCATTATTAATAAAAATTTTGAAATTTTTGTAAGTTCCTTAAAGAAATTTTAACTTAAAATATGACCACACAGAAAATTTCTACTATATAGATACTTTAACGCTTGAATGATTTGTCAAAAAGAAAAATGCCCAACAGACTTATTTTAAGTTTCCCCCGGGAACAAACAATAAATAATAATAACAAAAAGAAAAAAAAAACAAATACCGTAGATTACATAATATGTCACACGCTTGGCACTAAGTGCAACGTCATGTTGCAGGCAGAACGAATCGACGACAAATGACAGCTGTCAACATGCAACCTCGCAACGTGCAACGTGCAGCAGCAACAGTGAAAATGGCTGAGTGAAAAAGTCATTAATCAAATGATTTATTTGCCACTTGCAACTTGCCACTTGTTCTTGCAACGCTGACCAGTTTGTCATCTGCCATTTGCGAACAGTTTCTAATCAGTCGAAGAAGACATCTTCGTCTCTCGTTGAACTTAATGTTGAAGCTTGTTCTACTATTGGCAGGTCTGTGAGAGATCTCTCAGAATGGTGCCACAGCGTGTTGCATTTTCACTTTTCCGTGTTCTTTTCTTTTTTCGGTTTGCTTCTTCTCGCTTTTCTCGCTTTGTGTGAAATTCGCCTAAATGCCAAATGCATGCAGGCACTCACGGAGGCGGCCACGCGAATTCGAAAAAAAATTGGTGTCAATGATTTCAACATGGGAAAATGCAAGAAGCAAACAAGCATAAAAGCAAACAAGCATAGAAGCCAACAAACAACATCAAAACACACAAACAAACAACAACATTCAGCTGCTTAGCTATTTTCTAATTGCGCATTATGCAAGGTTCTGTCCGAAAGTGGAAAATTAAGCCAGAAATGTTTTCAGTTAAATGGATGGATGCGTCCAAGATTAGACGAGTGGGGCAGAAACTCTTAAAAAGTTTGAGTGTAGGTTAGGAGTGTTTGGAGCTAGCCCAAGGTAGTTAAAATAGAAAGTGGCACTACGCTTGAAAAATAAATAAAAAGCACATAAACTTCACTTTTGAAAACAAATAAACAAGTTGCTATCTAAGAGCCTTAAAACCCAATTGTAAGAACATCGTTAAAATCATTCATCAAGCGCCTTCAGCGACGTTGTTAAAACATAAACGCGTTCAACTTTTTCAATCAGTGATTTTTTAGAGATAAAAACAATATATGGTTGGAAGAAGTTAGAAGTTGTTTAACTAAGTTGAAGCTGGGATGGTATGTAAGTTTGGTTATAAGTTGTTTAACTAAGTTGAAGTTGGAATGGATTCGATTTTTCTAAGCTTTACTTCCATGACTCATTTTCAATGTTCTTTAGTTTTCAATAAATTAGTTTAAAATCGTTGAACTTTTTCAATTATTGCTTCATAGAGATATAAACAATGTGAGTTTTGTTTGAAGTTGAAGCTGGGATGGATTCGATTTTCCTTTTCATTATTCTTTAGTTTTCAATATATGAACCTTACTTTCTAGTTATACTCTTAAAGTATGTTTTGGACAAGATCTTTCTTTCCTCCTTGAAAGAGTATAAGTAGCAATACTAGAAATATTTTACTACAGATATGATGATGAACATGATTTAATCTTTCATAGTTTCTTTATCTTATTTCAATATCTTTTCCATATCCATTTTTATTCCATACTTCATTTATCATTGAGTTAAGTTTTTAACAAATCTTCTGAAAAATTCTTTTCCTCTTTTAAATGCATTTTTCTTATGATGAATATAAGAAGTAAAACTCGAATAATTTAATTTCAATTACAAAATGATTCATTCAACACTTCCATAGTTTTTTTTATCTGATTCCTCATATTGAACAAATCTTCTAAAAATTCTTTTCCATATCCACTTTTATTCCATACTTAATTTATCTGATTTCCACTCATCTCATATTCATTGCAATGAGAATGTAATGTATTAATTACATTCTCATTGATTCATTGCGTTGAGTTTTTATCAAATCTTCTAAAATTCTTTTGCATATTCCCTCTTTTAAATGAATTTTTCTTATGATGAGTATAAGAAGCAATACAAGAAGCCTTTTTCTTCGGTTACAAGTTGATTTAATCAACACTTCCATAGTTCCTTTATCTTATTTCCATATCTTTTCCATATCCACTTTTATTCCATAGTTTATTTATCTGATTTCCACTCATCATATTTATTGAGTTAAGTTTTAAGAAATCTCCTGAAAAATTATTTTCCATTAAATTTTCTTTTAGATTAATTTTGCTTATGATGAGTATAAGAAGCAATACAAGTAACCTTTTTCTTCAGTTATAAGATGATTTTTACCATACTTCATTTATCTTACTTCCACTCATCTCACATTCATTGCATTAAGTTATCAGAAATCTTCTGAAACTTCTTTTCCATATTATCTTTTAAATGAATTTCTCTTACCATCAAAGTAAATCACAGACAGTTAACATTTAAAGTGCGATTCGTTATAGAACTGCAACTGTCTACAAATTGGTTGCACTTTATGTAGTTTGTGCAACTCGTTGAGCAACGTTTAAGCCACATTTTGTGGCATTCATTAGCTCACGAGAAATGTTGGTAACTGCTGGCAATCAGTTAGCTGGACATGCTAATTCCGAACACACTTCCAGGCAAATCCTCCATCACCTGTGGTGCAACAACAACAGCAACAACAACACGATCTGTGGCAACTGAAATAAAAAGCAAAACATTTGGCAGTTATAGACGACTTTAGTGTATAGTTTTTGTGTCTATGTGTGTGTGTTGAAACAAGTTCTTAGCTTATTGTAAACTGATTTGCATGCAAGAAGCGATTTTTGAGTTTTTTTCGGCTAGCAGCAATTGCTAGTTGCAGTTGCAGCCCCATTTTTTATACCCTGAACCCATTGAAAATGGGTTAAAAGGGTATAAAGGTTTTGTGCAAAAGTATGTAACAGGCAGAAGGAAGCATCTCCGACCCCATAGAGTATATATATTCTTGATCAGCATCAACAGCCGAGTCGATATAGTTTCGATAACTTTCCCGGTTTCCGATATACACATAATATCGATAACAACAAAATCTTGAATTTGGAAAAAATTTTGATGCAGTTTGAAAAATTCTTGATCAGCTTCAACAGCCGAGTTGATATAGTTTCGATAACTTTCCCGTTTTCCGATATACACATGTTATCGATAACAACAAAATCTTGAATTTGGAAAACTTTTCGATGCAGTTTGAAAAATTCTTGATCAGCATCAACAGCCGAGTCGATATAGTTTCGATAACTTTCCCGGTTTCCAATATACACATGTTATCGATAACAACAAAATCTTGAATTTGGAAAACTTTTCGATGCAGTTTGAAAGATTAGACTAAATAATGACAATCTGTGAAAATTTTTATTGAAATCGGTTGAGAAATACCGGAGATATGGAGCATTGAAGTTAAGTCAGGTATGCAGTATACGCGTACACTCACACATACTTGCAAGCACTGACTGTACGCGTTAAGTATAGGGTATCAGGGTATAGTTTAGTCGGGATTTCTCGACTAGAGCCTTCTTACTTGTTTGTTTAACTAAAGTATTGTGTATATTTGTAAACCCCAGAGATACGCGGCGTTGCTGGTGAACCAAATTACAAATCGGTGAATCTGACCTGGGAAGTTGAGTTCGTGACGTCGGCCCATGACACAGATACCAAACGAAATACCAATACGAATACGAATACGAATACGAATACGATTGGGAATGCGGTTGGCGTGACAAATATGAGCGTCGATGTGGAACCACCCAAAGCCTTTCAGATCTTCTACTGTGAAATGCAGAACTATGGACCCCAACGATGTCGCGTCAAGCTGGTGAATGCCACGGCTGCCACAGTTGCCACCAACGATCTTTTGACCACACCAGCCGAGGATCATGTGGAGTAAGTGCCACATTAAAAATCTTTCTTTCTTAAAACTTTAGATCTGCCTTTCGTTTGAGAACTTTCATCATAGATCTTTCCATCATCCACATAACAGTTTTCTAAGTGTCGCTGACCTTTTCTGCTCTTTCTTTTCTTTGCTTTTGTGCAGCGCGATGCATGTGCAACACTTTGCCGCCGCGGTAGATAATCTGCGAATGGCGACCCGTTACAGCTTCCACATACGTCCAGTGCAGTCGCGTCGCCTGCGCAGCAGCAGCGCACGTTCCGAGCTCTTCAATGCCGAGGACAACGAGATCGAAGGTGGAGCAGCAACAGCAACAGCTGCAGCAACAGTCGCAGCCCATCTGCCCGGTCAAAGCATCGTCATACCCACCAAAGGCTGTAAGTACCACAAGTGGGAGTAAGCGAGAGAGAACTCACACTTCAAACATTCTCACACAGTCTCTGCTCATGCCACACAATGCTTGGCACATGCCTCAGAGATTGAGGTGGAAACGGGTCCCTACTTCGGCGGTCTCATTGTGGTCGATGGCGGCGACTGTGGCATCAAGGGCAATCCCAATGATCCGGCCGATAAGTATACTATGCGCATCGATCACAAGCAATGCGGCAGCATGGTCAAACCGGAGACGAACACTGTGGAAACATTCATCACAGTCCAGGAGAATCTCGGCATATTCACGCATAGCACAAGGCGGTAAGAAAAGTTACTCAAAATAACTACTAAGTACTTAAGAACTTAAGAGCTTAACTTGATTCCAGAGAATTCATCTTAAATAGAAAGCATTTTAATCTGAATTAACTATTTTACACTGAAGAAGTTGTACTTAAATCACACTTAATTCAATCTCTTTTCAACTTCAGTTTCTACGAAAATTTTTTCATCTTCATAAAAATTCTTTTTCCTCATTAACTTACCCATATTTATATATATGGTTAAGTTGATTCTATATAATTAATCTTAAATAAAAAGTATTTTAACCTGAATTAAGTTTTTTACAGTTAATTTAAGTAATTCGTACTTAAATCTCACTTAATTCAATCTCTTTTGAACTTAATATTATAACAACATTTTTTTCTCTTCATGAAAATTCTTTTTCCCTTTTAACTTACCTTTATATATAAGGGTATTTTTTTATAGAGGTATAGAACTTTGAAATGGAATAAAACAAAGATGATTTTTTTTATTGATATGAAATTTACTTTATTCGAAAGACAAACTTCTGGCATTATAACTTAAATATGTTTTCTGGCATATGTCCGCCATATGTCGGCTGGCTCGGACGCAGTCCAATCTAGAGGTCAAATTTTCGACGACTTTATCCAACATTTGTGGCCGTATATCGGCAATAACAAAGTGTTAACTTGATTCAAGATAATTCATATCAAATGAAAACTATTTTAACCTGAATTTAACTGATTCGTACTTAAATCATACTTTTAAGCTCCTTTGAACTTTATTTTTTTCGCACTTTTTTTTCCTCTTCATGAAATATCCTTTTCCTTAACTTGATTCAAGGTAATTCATCCTAAATAAAAATTATTTTAACCTGAATTAACTTTTTTACACAAAATTTAGGTGATTCGTACTTAAATCACACTTAATTCAATCTCTTTTCAACTTCTTTTTATAAGAACATTTTTTCCTCTTCTTGAAAATTCTTTTTCCCTATTAACTTACCTCTTTATATATAAAGGGTTTACTTGATTGAAGCGGCTTACTCTTAAATAAAAAGTATTTTAACCTGAATTAACTTTTTACCCTCAATTTAAGTAAGTTGTACTTAATTCAATCTCTTTTGAACTTTATTTCGTAACAAATTTGTTTCCTCTTTGTGAAATTCTTTTTCTTACCTCTCTTAACTTGATTCAATATAATTAATCTTAAATAAAAAGTATTTTAACCTGAATTAACTTGTTTACATTCAATTTAAGTAAATTATACTTAATTCAATCTCTTTTATAACAAAATTTTTTTCTCTTCATGAAATTTCTTTTTCCCTATTAACTTACCTCCATATAACTTGATTCTAGACAATACATTCCAAATGAAAAGTATTTTTATCATGAAATAACTTTTTAACACACAATTTAAGTGATTCGTATTTAATTCTCATTGAATTCAAGCACGTTTCAACTTAATTTTATAACAACATTTTTTTCTCTTCATGAAAATTCCTTTTCCCTATTAACTTACCTCTTTATATATAAAGGGTTTACTTGATTGAAGCGGCTTACTCTTAAATAAAAAGTATTTTAACCTGAATTAACTTTTTTTCACTCAATTTAAGTAAGTTGTACTTAATTCAAGCTCTTTTCAACTTTATTTTATAACAATAATTTTTCCTCTTTGTCAAATTCTTTTTTCCCTATTAACTTACCTCTATATATACATAGGCTTAACTTGATTCAAGACATTTCTGTTAAATAAAAAGTATTTTTACTATGAAATAACTTTTTAACACACAATTTAAGTGATTCGTATTTAATTCAAGCTCTTTTGAACTTTTTTTCATGAAAATTCTTTTTCCCTATTGACTTACCTCTATATATATAGGCTTAACTTGATTCTAGACAATACATTCCAAATAAAAAGTATTTTTATCATGAAATAACTTTTTAACACACAATTTAAGTGACTCGCATTTAATTCTCATTGAATTCAAGCACGTTTCAACTTAATTTTATTACAAAAGTTTTTTCTCTTCATAAAAGTTCTTATTTCCTATTAACTTACCTCTATATATATATAGGCTTAACTTGATTCAAGCCAATTTATATTAAATAAGAAGTATTTTAACCTGAATTAACTTTTTTACCCTCAATTTAAGTAAGTTGTACTTAATTCAATCTCCTTTGAACTTAATTTCATAACAAATTTGTTTTATCTTTGTGAAATTCTTTTTCCACATTAACTTACCTCTATATATATAGGGAAACTCTTTCATTCATTTCATTCATCTTAAATAAAAAGTATTTTTATCATGAAATAACTTTTTAACACACAATTTAAGTGACTCGCATTTAATACTCATTGAATTCAAGCACGTTTCAACTTAATTTGATGACAACATTTTTGCCTCTTCGTGAGAAATTCTTTCTATTAATTTTGCTCGACTTCGCAGCTTCGTTGTCGTCTGCAGCTATCAGTCGGGAATGCAAACAGTGCGTGCCAGCTTTACAGTGCCTGGCAAGAATGGTGTGGCCGCTGCCGTGGAGTCCAATGATCCCTTCCAGCCGGATGACGAGCGTCTGGGCCGCGAGATGCGGAACATGCGGTTCGTCAACAAAAGTGAACTGGTGCTCAAGGAATCCGAACAGCAACAACAGGTGGAGGAATCTGAAGAGCAGCCCGCCTTGGTTAGGGAAACGTCGCCACCGGAGCTGCCCAAACAGGAGCAGCTGACACAGGAGCAAGAGCCAAAGGAGCAACAACGGATGCAGGGACGTGCCCTGAGCTTGGCCAGCCTGAATGAGCTGAACAGCTTGGCGGTGCGGGATGTGGAGAGTGTGGTGCCGCCGGCTCAATTGAGCACCAAGTATGCCAAACTGGTTGTCGACCAGGGAACGGGTGGCGCCACCTGGACGACGGATGCAGGCAATGCCAATGCCGATGCCAGTGTTGATGATGAGTGTAAGTAGATGCAACATTGTCTCTGACTACTTCTTATTGGCAATCTAACAATCGTGTTTTGCTTTCTTCCTGCAACGCTCTCCCTCCCCCTCTCCCTCTCTCTCTTCACAGTTTATGTCGCCCCGCTGCGTTATATAAGCGCCAATCTGGGCAGCGTGCTGGTAACTGTTTCCATATCTGTGATAATCATCAGCATTTGCATCGTTCTGCTGCTGCAGCAGCGACATCGATTGCCCAACAACAACAACAACAACTGTAACCAGAGACACAGCAACAGCAACAGCAACAACAACAACAACAAGTTGCAATCGCATTTGACTAAACTTGGCTGCCCCGCCGCCCACTTGCCCCATAAGACGCTGCCCCGCGCTCTGCAGCAACAATATCAGTGCACCTTGTAAACCTATCAACTCTTACACTCAGCAAAAAAAAAGTAAGGATGAAATATTTTTAAAAATACAAAAAAAAATATTTAAAATTTTTAAATATACAGAAAGTTTATTTGATAATTTTGTGTAAAAAAGTTCCAAATTATTGTTACTTCTGGCTAGTTAAATAATTTTTACTTGAATTTGGAATGATTTTAAATTTTTCGGAATTTTTAGAAACATTTTTAATACAAAACTATTTTGTTGCAATGAAAATTGTTTTAAACTTGGATTAAACTTTAATTTTTTTTACCTATAGAACGATTTTAAATGTTTCTAATATTTTTTGAAACATTTTTAATACAAAACTCTTTTGTTTTAATGAAAATTTCATTTAACTTGGATTAACCTTCAATTTTTATTTTACCTATAGAACGATTTTAAATTTTTCTGTATTTTTAAAAACAAATTTTAAACATTTTTAATACAAAATTATTTTATTGAATGAAAATTTTATTGAAATTGGATAACTTTCAATTTTTCTCTTACTTAAATATTTTTCTCAATGTAGCATTGAACTCTGAAACAGTTAAAAATATAGCTATAGAAAGATATAGATATATATAGAAAACATTTTTAGAAAAATGTTTAAACATTTTATACACAAAACTCTTTTGTTTCGAAGCAAATTGTATCAAACTTGGCTTAACTTTAAATTTTTCTTTTACTTACATATTTTTCTCAGTGTAGCATTGAACTCTACCGAGCTATCCGATCGTTTATGCCCACTTGTCTTGCTGAAAAATGCCGAGCTTGCCGCCGGCAACAACCTAACCCATTTTAGCTGAAGACGACTGCGCATAGATGCTTTTGGGCCAATGCCTTCATTCTCCTCCAATCTATCTCTCTCTCACTCCCACTCACCCACTTGGCAGCTGGCAAAACTGTACTTACGGGATCAGAGCAGCAGCAGCAGCAGCATTGCCAACCCACACGAAGATCTGTTCGGATCTGTCTGCCGTTTCGTAATTTATGGAAATTTTTGCAGTTTTACATTTAATCGTAGTCTTATGGCTTTTGCTGTGCAAATCTAGGAATACTTAAAAATACTTTTGATATACAGCTATTTAGTGCTTATTGTATTGTACTTTAGTTCTAAGGTTTTTTGTATAAAAATTAACTATTTATTATTGTGAAATAAAAGTGAATATATATAAATAATATACGAAAAAAAATCTATTTTTATGTTATAAGCTTAATGAAAGGTTACAAATTATATAAAAAAAAAAAGTTTATAAATGTTTTTCAGAACCAATGAACTGCCTTCAGGGCGCCTTAATCTCTAACATAATCATTAAAAATCCACATAACAGTCGGAGTTAATTTTAAATAATACAAAAAACCAAAAAGAAAGAAAGAAATTTTTTTTTCGACGAGAACATAAATGTTGTAGCCGTTGCGTTTAACGATTGACACGATCAAGAACAAAAGCAACAAGTTACGAAATGATGTTAAGAACAACAATAACAATAACAGTGCAACGAGCAAAGCGGGGCAAGCGGCAACAAATTTGCATGAAAGTGGCACAAAATGTTGTCAACAAAACGTTTTCAGTTTTAGTTTTGTGGGTTTCGCTGAATCTGAACGGAAGCCGACAATACATAAACTTCAACTTCAACTTCAATGACGCCGTTTTCTTGATTGCCCAATATGGAAAAGGAAATGTTAAGCTTCAAAATCTACGCTTAAAAGTAAAAAGAAAAGACTTTCTGATTGAAGTGCTTTGTGTCAGTCTGATTCTGTCTTTCTGTTTGAGTGAGGAAGGGGAAGTGCTTAAATGGATTTTGCATAGGAAAGCCATTAAGCATTTTTAATCATCATCAGAGATAGTCAGACATAAGTATAGATATATACATACTTCCTATAGTTTAGTTACTTTTCTCTATGAAAGGTTTTGTTGCTTGGTCCATTGTTGTTAGTCTATTATTATTAGAACACAAAAACCAAGTGAGCGTTAAGATCGCCAACGGATGGGGAGCAACAACTTTCTCATCTGCAATCGTACACTTGGAGAAAATTGAACGCACTTGCAGTTAGTTTGCGAAAGTCATAAGTTTTAGTACCTAATACCTGAAATTTATGTGTCTTATTTAGTTATTTTATGTGAAGTTTATAAAATCATAAAAAAATATTTACTTTACTTTTAAAAAGTATTTTTCAAGATATTTTCTTAAAGAAATTATTAAAAAAAAATATTTATTTTTTGATAAGTTTATTTCAAAATTTTTAAGGGAATTAAAAAATTCTAAAAAAAAAATATTTAAAAAAAAGAATTCTCTACTTATTAGAGAAAAGTATTTTTATAACGAACTTTTATGGAGTTAAGATGAATAAAATATTTTTTTGTATTCAAAAAATATTCTAAAAAATATTTTAAAAAATAATATTCTCTACTTATTAGAAAAAAGTATTTTTTAACATACTTGCTTAGAGTTAATATAAATAAAATATTTTTCTTTTTGAAGAACAGTATATTCAAAAATATTATATGAAAGTTTTAGTAAATAAAATAATCTGAAAAAAAAATTAAAATAAATAATATTCTCTACTTCTTTTTTAACGTTCTTTCTTAGAGTTAAGATAAATAAAATATTTTTCTGGAAGAATATATAAGGTAAGTATACATCTTTAACTCATCAGAAATGTACTTCACAACCTCATATATATTTTTAAATATTTTAAATGAGCTTCATAAACATTTAACAAAGCCAAAACATTTTGTTCAGTTTCTCTTTCAAACACATATTTTTGTGAAGTGTATTTTGTAGATGTGTGGACGTCACCTTCACCCATTTCAATGCAACATGCTCTCAAATTTCACCCACCGTGCGTTTTGACGTTGATTAGCATGTGGCATACATAAATCGTTATTGTGTCTGCGGGCTTCCGTTTCCCTTTGCTGTGCATTCGAAAGAACAACAAAATGCTGCCAAGAAATAACTTCACCTTCTTTTGCTGCTGCTGCTGCTACTTGCTTTTTTAGCGATTGCTTTCAATGTTTAGGCGAGCAGAACCAAGTTGCACATATTATAAAAAAAAAAGAAGAAAAAAAAACAGCTTAAAAGAGATGACTTTGAGCTGATCTTAGACTTGGTTTTATAATGAGGCCAACGATCTTGGCCAGAAGCAGCCAAACAACTTAATGAGACACCAAACAACCGCAGTAGACCCACAGCAGCTGCCTATTGTTGTTGCTATTATTGTTGTTGTTAGAATGCGAGCGAGCCTCTCGACGAAAGTAAAAATTGTTTGTGAAAGTTTTTCTTTTGTCAGCGCTGCTTAGCTTTAAATTGCTTTTTGCCAAAAAACGAAAATCCAAAAAACCAAGTAGAAAAATCATACGCATCTAAGATCTGCCACAGTTCATGGAGATCTTTTATAATTAACATTCAACATTAAAAACCCTCTTCAAAAACATTTGAAAGCAAAGTGAAGAAAGTTGAAAAGTGTTTAGAAGAGATTATGATTTACGGCTTAAGGTGCTTAAGATCCTTGGAAGAAAGTCAGCTAGAGTAATTAAAATAATATTAAAAAAACTACTCATTAGTTAAATTAGTTTAAAAGTATAAAAAAAAATATTTATGATACATATAAAAAAGCAAAAAATAAAATTAATTAAGAATGCATTTTAATATACCAGCAGTGAAATGATAAGATTTATGCAAATGACCTTTAACATATGCGTTAAAAATGTAGCATTACAATTTATTCATCTTTTTTTTATGGTGTACAAGAGAAAAGACTGTAAAAGGCACAGCGTGAACGCTTTTTCATTAGCAATTAGTTGCAAAAAAAAAAAAACATAAAATTTCTTACCTCCCACAGGCCACAACACGTTTGAGCTGGTAGTTACCTTTTGAGTTCTAATTACTGCGATTTGTGTCGGAGATTTGTATTTGTGTCAGCAAAGAGAAGTGGGTTATCTGCGATTCTGTGGCCTGATCTAACCCGCTGATAAGCAATGAACCACAGGAACATCTAAAATTAACCATTAACTAAGTAAGTTAGGCAAGGGTGGGCACATACTCGGCTAAAGCACTCGTAATGATTATGATTCTGTTTGTTTGTTTGGTTTTTTTTTTCTTTCGTTAATGGTCAGAGATTGGTGTCAAGTTTTGGGAAATGCCATTGTGAAATATCAAAGCTTAAGCTACTGTATTTGGGACATGATGAAATAGGTCAGGCAACCGAAAGTAAGCATAAGTCCCATTAAACGAACAGAAAAATAAACAGCTATAAAAATTGTTAAGAAATTTATGACAATGTCAAAATTTATGGAAGAGGTCTTACCCAAAAGATTGTAATAAAAAAAAAAAATATTTAGTGTTAAAAAAAATAGAAATATTAAACATAATCGAGAGCTGTCTTAACTTAAGTTTGGTTTAATCAAAACTGTTTTATAAATATTAGAAAAATCATAATATATCAATGTATCAATCCAACATATAGACAAACAATATTGTATATCTAAATCTTTCAAAATTTCAATAATTAATATGCACAAAAGATATGTTAAATATAGTGTAATTAGCATTTAATACATCATATATTGTATAAGAATCTATGTCATCTCTCTGTCACAAACATTTATAATGTATACCATAATACTGTACATCAATTAATGTAATTGTTTATACCAGTGTGTAAGCTACACAAATACAAATAAATAAAAATATATTTTTAAAATTTAATCAACATCAAAGTGTTTTTATTTTATTATTTGTTATATTTCAGCATGATTTTACGAGTATTTCGTAATATTTAGTAATTTTTGGTATTTTTATTTTTTATTATTTACGAGTTTTTCGCAATATCTAGTACTTTTGGTATTTTTAAAATATTTTGTTGATTTTTTTGGTATTTTTTGAATTTTTGGTGTTTTTTGAATTTTTGGTATTTTTTGAATTTTTGGCATTTTTTGGTATTTTTGGAATTTTTGGTATTTTTGAAATTTTTGGTATTTTTTTGGTATTTTTCAGACGATCAAAAAGTCAATTTTCTCGATACAGTTCTGTCTGGCTACCAGGCGAACAGAATTCAGCAGTAGGCTGATCTGAAATTTAAAATGTTAAGTAACAGCAGCTGAAATGTTAATTAAAATGAGCGGCTGAGTGAAAACTCAAAGATCAGTTTGACCTTGAACTCGGTTTTCACTCAAACTTTTCATTCAGCCGCTCATTCTGTTAACTGCTGAAAGTTAACATTTTAAGTTACAGATCAGCTTGCTGCTGACTTCTGTGCGCCTGGTATTTCACTTGGCAAAAATAAGTAAAATGCCCCGTAATATCTAGTATTTTTGGAATTTTGAAAATTTTTGGGATTTTTCAGATGCTCAAACTAAATTTTCTCGATACAGTTCGGCCTGTGAAATACCAGGCGAACAGAATTCAGCAGTAGGCTGATCTGTAACTTAAAAGTTAAGTAACAGCAGCTGAACTGTTAACAGAATGAGCGGCTGAGTGAAAACTCAAAGATCAGTTTGACCTTGAGCTCTGTTTTCACTCAAAGTTTTCACTAAGCCGCTCATTCTGTTTTCTGCTGTTAGTTAACATTTGAAGTTAAAGATCAGCCTGCTGCTGACTTCTGTGCGCCTGGTATTTCACATGGCGAACGCAAGTTAAAATGCAACGTAATCTAGTATTTTTGGAAATTTTTAAATTTTTTGGTATTTTTCAGATGACCAAAATCCATTTTCTCGATACAGTTCGGCCTGTGAAATACCAGGCGAACAGAATTCAGCAGTAGGCTGATCTGTAACTTAAAATATTAACTAACAGCAGCTGAGCTGTTAACAGTATGAGCGGCTGAGTTTTCACTCTTTGAGTGAAGAGCAGTTCGACCTTGAACTAAGTTCGTGCGTTCTGATTGGCTGTTCTAACTTTAAGAGTTACCTGCTGCTGATTTCTGTTCGCCTGGTATTTCACTTGACGTCACTACCAGTTTTACAAATATTGCGAATAAAGTATCAATCCAAAAAAAAATGCATACTTTTAGGGGCACACATAATTCTTGCATTACTAAAACAGCTCTAACTCGGCCAAATCCTTGCAGATTTTCGCAGGACATGGTGCGTTAGAAACGTAAGGACCAACTCTATCAAACGACATTACAAAAATATAGGGTTATCTAAGATCCCTATACTTTAAAAAATTGAGCCCCAGGTCGAATGGGAGTGGCTAAAAATCACAAAATCGCTGTTTTCTCGAAAACTACAAGGACAATTGGAATGTCTTTTGGCCAGTTTGTAGCTCTAATCAAACCCTAATTTTTGACGCAGGACTCGCCAGGATCAGAAAGGATTTGTCCAATTCAGAAGCATTTTTCTGTTTTTCAAAAAAGTCTTTATATCTTCGCTGTTTTAAGGACTTTTGTCCTTTTTATTGTTTTATTCGAATCGGCAGCCCAAGGACTATCTGTGATCTAAAGGACATCCGAATAGTCCTTAAAACAACTGAAATACGACCGTTTTTTCAAAAATCATCAAAATTCCTGACCTACCCCCTTGTCTCATTTTCAGGAACATTTTTTTGACGAATATTGAAAAAATTTAAATGCAAATCGATAATCCTTGATCATACGATCTCAAAAATATGTGTCCTGCCGATGTCCTTACGAAAATGACCAAGTTATTGCCTAAAAACGCAAGTGAAATAGCAAAATATGAGATAAATAAAATGTTTTATTTTTATTTAATTCCATTCACAAATATATTCTATAATATATTCTTGTCTGATTTTAAGGACAATTTTTCACCTAGCGAAATGGCCCGAAAATGGCCAACGAGAAATATAAATTTGACTGCTGTAGGTGAGGGAGAGTAAAAAAGGTTGAATAATAAAATGTATTTCTTGTATTAATTTTGTTTTTATTTTTTAAATTTCTTTTGTTTTTATACAGAGCATATATAGATTTACATTTAATTGCGTAGTTTATAAAAGAAAACTTACACTTTTTACAGACACAGCTTAATCTTAACAAAAAGAACATATTTTATTAAAATAATAATTAAATATTATAATAATTAATAATAATAATAATAAAAAAATTAATAGAATAAAAAAAAATATTCAAACATGTTCATAATTTATTTTTTGTTCTTAAATTATAATCAGACGGTTTTGACTATTATTTTTATTATTTTATATTATATTATATATTATATTATTTATAATTAATATTTTCTCAGTGCGCATATTCAAGGAGACTCCTTTTTTTAAACATATATTTAACTAATTTTAATTATTATATATTATATTATATATTATATTATTATTATTTTTTCAGTAAGCATATTCAAGCAGACTCATTTTTTTGTAAAATATATTTACCTAATTTTATTTATTTTTTATTATTATTTGTATTATTATATATTATATTATATATTATATTATTTATTATTATTATTTTCTCAGTAAGCATAATCAAGAAGACTTCTTTTTTTTAAACATATATTCAACTAATTTTAATTATTATTTATATTATTATATATTATATTATTCATTACTATTATTTTTTTTTTAAACATATATTTCCTTATTTTAATACATTTGTGATGTTTATTAAAACTAAAGCTTTATATTGTAAAGGCTTTAAAAGTAAATGAATATTTTTAAACCATTTTTATTAGCTAATTGTTCCAATCTTAGAATTTAAACATTAAGCTTTTAAATAAATGATTTTGTGTTGCTCAACTTAAATATAGTTTCATTTCGCTTACTTTCCAGCTGAAACTGATTACAGATTAGCCAAGGTCTATGCACAGAAAAAAAGATCGTTCAACGTTTAAACTCTTGGTGCTCACGAATCAGCGATTAAAGTACACATTCAAGCCATGACTAATTTGCAATAACAAATGGGGCCCAAACCTTAATCCAAGAGATCAGTTTAAAGATCTACGATAATAATACACACAGAGAGCACACTTTCGCCCCAATGCCAAAATACATTGCTCCAAAAAAAAAGCTCACCAAAAATATAAACCAATAAGAAATTAGTAGAGAAATAAGCAGCAGAGCATTGTTAGTGGGAATTTGGAGCAGCTGAGACTTGAGTTGAATGGGAAAATTACTTAATGGCGTTGGAGTTGAAGTGTTTTAAAGCTGGAGCTGAAAGTTACGAAAAAATTGGCACACAATACTTTTGTGGTTGTTGCTTTTTGAGTTACAGCAACAACAAAATAACTCCCACAATTAGAACAGCTCGTAACTGACAGCCCAGATCAAGCCAGAACGAACCCCGTTCGTTCTATGTGCCTGAAGGTACTTTAGGACCATAGCGAAACGCAAGCAATAAAAATAATAGCTAGGAAAGCACAAAACTAACGGAACTTAAATTTAACTACACAGAGAATACTTAGATAACTTAGGAAGAATATTTTTTTAAGTACTTCAAATAAGTTTGAAAAAGTTGCAAGCAAAATTTCCTTAAGACAAAAATAAAAAAAAATAATAATAAAATAAAAAAAAATAAAATAAAATTAATAAAAACGATCTTAAAACAAGTCAAAGGTTTAAGTTACTTTTATTATCAATTTAGCTATGCTTTTCTCACTGTGTACGCCCAAAGAACAACCAGGTACAGCAAAAAGTTGACAGCTGGAAGCTGCATTCTAAAAACTTAGCTAGTTTCTAGCCGAAAAATAACAGAAAGAAAAAAAGTTTTGCGCAATACCAACGGTAAATTGAAATACGCAGTTGATTAGCCAGGCAAGGGGGCAAAAGAGGGGCGTGCCTCAAACACAAGTGAATGTCTTGAGACTACTTGCTTTTGTTGTTGTTGAGCGCCACCAAACATGGCCCAAAACGCACATGGCATGGCCACTAATTTTCGAAAAGGCAAAGCGCGTCAAGAACAGTTATGAGCGCTGGAAGCGTTGCGTACTGTGTACAATTGGGATGCGCCGCATGCCGCATGCCACGAAAACAGACACAACAAAAAAAAAACAACTTTAAAATACACTTTAAAGTGTGCGACAAAACCAAGTAAGAAACAACTAAAAAAAAAAAGAATCTTATAACACATAGCTCTTGGAAAAAAAAGCCAAAGCTTATGAGAAGCTTGTGGATGGGAAAGGTAATATTCGGCTGTGAAACACCCTATAATTATAGATTTAGTTTGGGAAAATCCGTAGTTTGTGTGCTGAGTGAAAGGTGAAGGGCAGAATTCTAGATTTATACAAGTGCTGGAGTAAGAGATACCCTTTAATAAACACAAAAGCAAAAAAAAAAAAATTATAAAAACATTTCTCTTACTTTTTGAAGTTACAAACTTACCTAAAAAATATTTATATGGATTACTTTGATCCAATTGAGTAACTTACTAACTCACTGACTGACTGCTATCAACACATAGCCCAAACGGTAAAAGAAAACAATCTTATTTTACAGCGAAAAGTTAGCATATGGATCGTAGACTATATTACTAAGATCGGAACTTTCCCAAATGCACTTGGAAGTGATTAGATTTTAAGGGTAAAGCGAACTGCATATAGTATACAGATATGATGTATTATAAGTATTCGATCATGGCTACATCGACTATGCTTTAAGCTTAATATACCCCTTTCCACTTCCTATAGATATAGGGTATACAGAAAGTACAAAACGAGGCGTTTGCTTGGCTGTAAGAAGTTACGCGGCGCATTGCGACACCGACACGCCGATTGGCCCAGCCAATGTCTACAGTTACAACAGTTGTACGCACACAAACACACACACACACACACACACACACACACACACACACAAACACACTCATGTGCATAGTTGTAATAGTTCTTGACGTTGCGCTTCAACTGCCTCCCCATTCCCCATTCCCATAAGCGATAAAAGCTGATAGAGACATAGCTAGCATTCAGTGATGCAGGAAACCAACGAGGCATCGCAGCAGGTGCATAAACATACATATATATATATATATATATATACAAATGTATCTGCTTTGAGGCAGGTTTAGTACTCAAAATGCGATGCGTGCAACAACAAATAAAAACAAGTAAGAAGGCTCTAGTCGAGAAAACCCGACTAGACTATACCCTTAACCCTATACTTTAAGCGTACTGTCAGTGCTTGCAAGTATGTGTGAGTGTATGCGTGACTTGACTTAACTTCAATATTCCCTATCTCCGATATTTCCCAACCGATTTCAATAAAATTTTCACAGATTGTCATTATTTCGTCTAATATTTCAAACTGCATCTCAAAGTTTTCCAAATTCAAGATTTTGTTGTTATCGATCACATGTGTATATCGGAAACGGGAAGAGTTATCGAAAATTTGAAACAAACTTGTACTGCCTAGGGATTAGGCGAGCTTATGTACCAAATCTGGAGTCTCTAGCTCTTAAAGTCTCTGAGATCGACAGACGAACATGGCTCTATCGACTCGGCTGTTGATGCTGATCAAGAATATATATACTTTATGGGGTCGCAGATGCTTCCTTCTGCCTGTTACATACTTTTGCACAAAACCATTACACCCTTTTTACCCATTTTCAATGGGTTCAGGGTATAACTATCTATCTGGTTTTTATTTACGCTAAATTATGTACAGAGTCACAAGTTCTTAAAAGTTCAGCTTAGTTTTTCTACTTTATTATTATTGTTCTTAGTGTTATTGTTTTTTGACGCATCACAGTGAAGACAAGTGTGACGGATTTGCTGGAACCTCGCTCCGTGTCAAATTGTCCAAAGACAATTAAATGTCAATGACACTTTGGAGTTTTTGTGTTAGATTTGCATAACCAGAGAGAGACAGAGAAGAATAATTGTTGACTAAGTAAGTATATGGTAATCAAGACTTGATTACCTAGCTGTCAAAGTCTTTATGAACTGTGAAGTACGTGGTAGAAAACCAGAATCATAACTGAGCCAAGTCCAAAGGAAGTTCGTAAGCAAAGTGGTCTAGCTTAGAGTATCATTAAAATCTTAAGTGCTGGAAGTATTATTTATGTTGTTTCCAAGAACTTTTATAACTGATTTGAACTCATTTCTGGCACAATAAAATATTAGTTGAAGTACAGAAAGTATTGGAAACGTGGGAGAGAAAATCTTTTACTGCGAGTGTGAAGTTGAAAATGGTTTTGAAATCAGTTCAAAATTTAGATCGAAAGCATTCAAAGAAACCCAATGAACTTTCAGATAAATTATTGCTTAGCAATGGAAAATACTTTTAAAATACATTCAACTATTCAAAATTTCTCCTTGCCTAAGGCAACTACATATACTATTAACCAATTACTTAGTTTTGAGATGATTAAGTTTAAGGCTTGAATAAGTTTCAGGCCAAAACTCCAACTCCATTACTTAAATTATGCCCCCACCCTAATGAGAACACATAAAACTGAGCAAGCTTCTGGGTAAAACCATTAATTTCAAGTTGAGCAACATTTGAAAATGTTCCCATTGATTTACATAGAACTCTCCAACAAACTCGAAAAGTTCCCAGCTCGAGTTTTCACACTCACGAAACAGATTTATAGCTTAGCTTAAGTTAAGAATGCATTTCGCTGTCAAATTTCGTAAAGCGTAACGCAAAGCCTCGTAAAAGCTGTCCAGCAAAATACAAAAACAACTTTGTTGCTCAGGTCATAAAACTAACAAGTAAGAAGTCGAGAAAGCCCGACTAGAATATACCCTGAACCCTATACTTTACGCATACAGTCAGTGCTTGTAAGTATGTGTTAGTGTGTGTATGTATACGCGTATAGTGCATACCTTCTTAATTTCATACTCCATATCTCCGGAGTTTCTCAACCGATTTCAATAAAATTTTCACAGTTTATTAATATTTAGTCTAATCTTTCAAACTGCATCAGAAAGTTTTCCAAATTCAAGATATTGTTGTTATCGATCACATGTGTATATCGGAAACGGGAAGAGTTATCGAAAATTTAAAACAAACTTGTACAGCCTAGGGATTACGCGAGCTTATGTACCAAATCTGGAGTCTCTAGCTCTTATAGTCTCTGATATTGACAGAACATATATCTATATCGCCTCGGCTATTGATGCTGATCAAGAATATATATACTTTATGGGGTCGGAGGTGCTTCCTTCTGCCTGTTACATACTTTAGCACAAAACCATTATACCCTTTTTACCCATTTTCAATGGGTTCAGGCTATAAAAAGCAAGGAGTTAGAGCGAGAGAGAGCGAGATAGAGCGATAGCTTAGCTTGGTTTTAACAATGCAAACGTTTTACTAACTTAATTCTATGTCTGGTCTAATCAACACACACACATACACAACTTCACATAACACTACTCGTAATTAACAGATTAATAAGCTCCTATTGTGAGTGAGCATGAAAATGAAAGTGGCTGCAGCATCATCGTTGTTGTTGTTGTTGTTGTTATTGCTGCTGGAGTTCAGTGCTCGTGGCGCATGCGCGTGGCAAGTTGCCGTTGTGTTGCACTACAAATTTCATCAACAGCATTAGCTCCGTTATAACACAAACACACACACACACACACATAGGTATAACAGAGTTGTTGCCTGATTTTCCATTGTTTGCTTTTCATTTTTGACGTGCTTCTGCCTCTTGTTGTTGTTGTTGCTGTTCAGTGTTGCTCAGCGCGCAATTAGACCTGGAGGCCAAAATTAGTTCGTGATCAGTTAGCAGCTAGCGGTTCACGATCCTATTATGCAGATACTACGGTACACTAAGCATATCAAATTGTGTAATTAATTTTTTTTTCCTTTTTTTTGGGGTGGAGAAAAGTATCAAATAGTATAATTACAAAAAGTGAACAACATATATATCATATATATCAAAAGTGAACAATATATATATACATATCAACTATTAATAACTTTAAAAGCTAACGAACAATCTGCATTAATCGTTTCTTGCCACAAATACTTTCTACTTCAAAACAAATTCAAACTTTCCGAAAAACGGAAATGAAACATTAGGAAAGATTTCACAACAAATTGCAATATATATATATAGAGCAACAACAACAACGACGAGCGATAAATTTGATCAGCTGAAAGTTTGGTGTCAACTTGGTAAAGCTTTCCATTGTCATTAATATCCGCCCATAAGGCCCCAACTAGTCATCAGCTATTTCTTCACACTCGCCGTGCATAAGCACTGGCTGTAATTAGGGTCAGTTGACGCTGAAGCCTGAAGCTGACGACTGGACCCAAAGCCACTGTTGAAAAAGATTCATTAGATCTAGGGTTATGCATATATATATATGTGTGTGTGTATGTGTGTGTGTGTGTGTGTGTGTGTGTGTGTGTGTGTGTGTGTGTGTGTGTGTGTGTTGTGTATGTGACTGGTTCAAATGAGAGCTGTCAAATGTGAGCTCGTAAACCTTATGCCAAAAGGCACATGGCTAAGATCAACTGCCCTATATACATATACATGCATGCACGCATACACACACACACATACACACACACACACGCATACACATATGTTGCATCCATCAAGTGTCGCTTTGGCTGACTTCAGAGTCGTTTTCCATATCTCGCAAATTGGGTTAGAAGCATCGCATTTCACATTGCCGCAGACAATCTGCCAATCAGTGGAATTAACTTATTGCTACACATACTACAAACACTGAGTGGCACATACTGCAAAATCCAGGTACTACACTGAGAGAAAACAAGGTGAAAGAAGCCGTACTTAGAATGTTTTTAATATATGTTGGTTTCCTTTCGAGTGGAACTTTTCTGTGATGAGAAAACTAGTCAAAGAAACCAAAAGTAGTTAATTTTACTTAGAATCTATGTAAGATGATCTGTATTCCTTTCCAGTAGAACTTTTCTTCGAGTGCACCTGAGAAAACTAGTGAAGTTAGTTGTACTTACAATCTATGTAAGATGTACTTTATTTCTTTGCAGTAGAACTTTTCTTCAAGAGCACTTGAGAAAGAAACCTAGAGTAGTTAGTTGTACTTAGAATCTTTTTAATATGTTTTGTAATCCTTTCAAGTAGAACTTTTCTTCCATAGAAAACTAGTAAAAGAAACCTTAAAGTAGTTTTAAGTTGTACTTAGATTCTATGTAAAGACGTACTTTATTCCTTCCAAGTAGAACTTTTCTTAAAGATGATTCTTCGCTCTCACAGATAATCTCTTGCTTTGTCCTGTAGAACTTTTCTTCGAGTGCACTTGAGAGCAAGAGAAAACGAAAAGCAGTTAGTTCATACTTAGAAGCTTTTTGATATGTTTTGAAATCCCTTTAAGTAGAACTTTTCTTCAAGTGCACCTGATAGATGATTCTTTACTCTGACATATAATCTTTTCTTTGCTGTAGAACTTTTCTTCGAGTGCACCTCCACTCCCCGTATCGATTGATGCTTCGCTTCTGACAGATAATCTTTGCTTTGCTTAATGCCAGAAGGCAGTCTTACAAAAACTAACGCACAAACTGATATATATATATCTATACATTCTTGACTTTTAATGATGATATTCACAATGTGATGTTGATGTTCTGCCTCTTTGCTAGATTTGTTGCCATAAGACTCTGACATTTGTTGCCACATCACCACAAACCCTGGGTCGATCGCTACTGTGGAATCGATTTGTGTTAAATAAGATATCTACTAGGTCGTCTGAAGAAGTAGCAAAACAAATCATATACACAGTGTGCGGTGTGACCTCTATAAACTTAAGATTAAGCACAATAGGTGTACAAAAAAAAACTGGCATAACTGAGTGAAGCTATCTATCTAGTTGTAATATCCCACTATTTATACACACACTCAAATGCGAATGATATTCATATTTGATATAAGCAAATTAGAATAAGTTTCTCATTAGATATTTTTGTGTGTTATTTGTCTTAATGAATGAATAATGTCTACTTAGAAGACTTCGTAGCTTTAGTCTTTTTTCCCATTATTAAAGTTCCTTTTGCTTTACGTTACTCAACACGGTTTAAGCAATTGTTTATGTTCCATTATCCGCACTTAGAATAAGTTTCTCATTAGTTGTTTTTAGTGTTTGATATCTCTTCCTTAGAAGACTTCTTTACTTTAGTCTTTTCCTATTATTAAAATTCCTTTTACGTTAACGTTACTCAACACTGTTTAAGCAGTTGTTCATGTTCATTATCCACATATATAATAAGTTTCTCATTAGATGTTTTTAGTGTTTGATGCGCTTAATGAATAAATAATGTCCTACTTACCAGCAAACCTCTTTTAGAAGACTTATTCACTTAAGTCAGGAGAGGAAATTCCCATTATTAAAATTCCTTTTAACGTTCTTTATATGTTTACACAACACTGTTTAAGCAGATGTTTATGTTTCTATTATCCGGCACTTAGTAATAGGAGTTCTCATTAGATGTTTTTTGTGTCTTATTTTCTCTTAATGAATAAATAATGTCTCCCTACCCAGAAAATCTCTTCTAGAAAACTTCTTCAATTTAAAAAGAAAAGAAAATTCCCATTATTAAAATTCCTTTCACGCTTTAAAGGTTACTCAACACCAATCAAGCATTTTGTTTAACTATCCTATAACTCATCCGCATCCAAACATTAATTTAACAACTAAATGAATGCAGTTGTTATAAATAATTAATTAACGTTTTGCTTAAAGCAAAATGAAAACTTTACAAGCCGCAAAGACAGAAAACAAGCTAAAATTAATGTAATTTGCTCTGATTTGAGAGAAAGACACAGACAGAGACAGAGAGAGATTAATTCAAGTGCCAACTGCTTAATAACAATAATTAAACCAAATTTGGACACAATGTGCAGACTTTGGTGGTTTTACTACAGAGAGGAACTATCATTTCAATTTGAAGCTAACTTGGCCAAAGACCACAAAATATGTAAATGTTTGGGCGCTGAGGATAAGAACAATGGCAAAGTAGCTGCTGAAATGGGTTTAAAAACAGGACACACACACACACAAACAAATTAAGTAGAACAAGTTGAGTCCATTAAGACTTTAGAGAACAAAAACAAACTGCAGCAAATCGAAAAAACGCAATCCAAAAGCAAAAGCAATTTGACTGCGGGGCCTATTATTAGTTAAGACAAAAGTTTGCAGCTTTGTAGTTTTAGCTTTCAGCTTCAGCCTTTAGGCCCAATAAATTGTTTATCTAATGGAGAGAGGAAGAGAGAGAGGGAGAGGAAGGGAGAGACTTGGAGATAAATTGCTCTTCAGCATGAATAATTGCTAATTATTAATAAATTAAATAGTTTGAAAGAAATATGAAAGACAAGCCAAGCTGCTAATGATTGTCTTTACTTGTTTTTTTATACCCTGAACCCAATTGAAAATGGGTAAAAAGGGTATAATGAAATTTGTGCTAAAAGTATGTAACAGGCAGTAGGAAGCATCTCCGCACCCTATAAAAGTACTCTATATAATCTTGATCAGCATCAACTGCCGAGTCGATATAGCCTCTATGTTTCTGTCTGCCGATCTCCGGAGACTATATAAGCTAGAGACTCCAGATTTGGTAGCATAAGCTCGCCTAATCCCTAGGCAGTACAAGTGTGTTTAAAATTTTCGATAACTCTTCCCTTGTGTTTCGATATACACATGTGATCGATAACAACAAAATCTTAAATTTGGAAAACTTTTGGAAGCACTTTGGAAAGATTTGAGAACTAAATAATTAGTAAAAACTGTGTAAATTTGATTGAAATCGGTTGAGAAACACTGGAGATATGGAAACATTGAAGTTAAGAAAGTATGCACTATATACGCGTTTACATACACTACACTCCACACATTGCTTGCAAGCACTGACTGTATGCTTATCTCATAGAGATAATTATATAGTCTAGTCGCGATTTCTTGATCTAAAGGCTTTTCCTACTTTTTTTTTTTAGCTGCAGTCAAAGCAACAATTGCAGCTGGAGGCAAAAGTTGCCGCAAGATTTGAGCATTTTAGGTTAAGCACCTGCTTGTCAGATTTTCGGCTAACACAAAAGCAAAGGGCGTGCAATAGAGATTAACAAAGAGATAGAGAGTGTCTGACTAACAGATACCCTGTAGGCATTCATAACACACGTTCCAATGAAGTATTAAAGCACACTACTTAACATTTAATGCCTGGGAATCGTTTAAGTACAAAAAAAAGGGAAAATTTGTTACAATGGGAAATTTAATTCCTTTTGTTTGTGTCTTGGCTAAAAACACAAGAGAAAAGGGAGATTTGCCTGTTACCTACTTCACCGTAGGTGCATAATACCCTTATTCCTTACTCTTTTTAGTGGAGTTAGGGTATGAAATAAGAGGTTTAGTAATTTTTGCCAGCTCTAGAACTTCCGTTCATTGCCATCCGCTCAGCTCCAAAAGATAAACAAGATGTGAGAGACTTATCTCGCTGATTCAACACTTAGAGCTGCAAGGGAAGTGTTTTTAAAGACACCAAAAACTACTATTGTTCTTTGCTCCTTGCTGCTGGCACACTAAAAACACAACAAGTTGTTTGTTGCAAGTGGGACAACATTTGTCATTCATTTGTCAACAGCTCTAGTTGATTTCAATCTCATTATGTATAGCGCAAAACAGACGAATGTATCTTGC